>JAPDSC010122322.1:0-46212 GCA_026290005.1 Latrodectus geometricus | reverse complement strand
ACACTTCCTTTTAGGTAAATTACATATATTTACCTAATAGGAGGTGTATTTGCGTAAATTACACCTCCTATTAGGCAATTTACGTGATAAATTATAAATTCCTAACAACAAGTATTAAAAGAATTGGCTTTCTACTACGCGGTGTCAAAGTACAATAGAGATCTAAGATAAATTTTATATATATTTTTGACAGAAAAACTAATTAAGTCTTATTCGAATTTTTACTAAAATTTCATCTTAAATTTCCATTTTAAATATAATTTATTGTAAATGCATTTCTAAAGTAATAATTAGCAACTAATTATAATTTGTATTTTCAGATCTACACCTGAGTAAGAAATCCAACTCATTTGATAGCGTAAACCACTCAAAAATGAGTAGATTTCTATCTGAAGACTGCAGTAACTCATAGCATTTATATTAAGCGAACATTACATTCATTTAGAAACGAACAGATCAAATTTAAAAACTGAGCAAGATTGAAGCACATTCACATCAAATTAAACTTAAATAAATTGTTGCAAGAACAGGAAACGGATGTTTTCAAGAACATCCGTTCATTGTTCTTGTATCATTAGTTAACCAAAATCAGCCTTCATATATTTTTTATTTTCTAAAAGTATCTATTATGGAGCCATTAACTTCATATTGTTGCAAAATAAAAAAATTATAAATACAACTTTAACAAAATATTATCAGGACTTGTCGTATTTTAAAGGTATTATTTTTTAAGCTGAATTATAAAATAACAATGTGATTTTAAACGGTTTAAATTGTTTATAAATAAGAATACGAATAAATGAATTTAATCAGATTTATTCATTTGATGTATCTATCAAATTTGAAAAAAAAGCATGGAATTATGAAACAAAAAAAAATACCCTAATTGACTGAACACATTTTCGTTCCATACCTTATTAAGGAAGATTACAAAAAGCATGTTGTTAACTGCTGTTTTAAGAATCCATGAACATCCCTTCATAGAATTCCCCTTGTAAAAACTTTCCTAACAACTTAAAAAAATGCAAATTTACCTCCAATTACTCGTCATCCCCTTGATTAAAAAAAAAATAAGAAATCACAACCTGAATATGATGAAGTACTCTAATTAATCGCAAACAAAAGTTCTAACGAAAAATTACCCTTTTATAATCGTGAAGGCTAGAACGAAATCATTCTAACCTTTTCATCCGAAACAAAACCTGTAATATTGACAACACTTCTTAGGAAAACGAAGTAAGAAAAAAAGGGAGGAAATGAAAGAAAACGAAATTGGAACTTTCCCCAGCCCCATCTAAACTATTCGCTTACAGTTTCCTACAGCCGATGGCTATTTCTTCATTTATTTGATTCTCAATTAGCCTTCATTAATAATAGGAAATGCATCTGTTTTCGTAATTACTGCTAACATAGAAATTGGATGAGTTGAAAAAAGTGTAATTTAGCGTTACGGCTGGAAAGCGTGTAGAAAAAAGGGAACTACCTAATCGACGTTCAGGAGGACGGTTACGAGAAAGAAGAAAGGGGGAAAAAAACGAAACGAAGTTACTGCTGTATATTCGTTTCTTTAAGAAACTTCCAAATTAACCTTTTCCGTTTTTAACAAGCCACTTATTTGACAGATGTACTCTTGTATGTCTGATGGTGCCTCGCGGCAACAGAAGAAGCAGAGTAATTAATGACAGGAACGAAGAGGAGAAGTATTGAAAGGGTATATTTTCTGTTCTTCTTTCGTTTTTCTACCCCTTTTTTTTTATCTTCGACATCTTTTCCACTATCCTCCGATTTCCAGGGTGCTTTCGACTGGCCTCCCCCCCTTTCTTGGAACAATTTGTTAAAAACCGAATGCTTTGCAAATGAAATTAATATTTAACGATCCTCCTCCCTAATTAGGGAGGAGAAATTTTTGTGAACGAGGAAAGAAGAGAGGGTCTTCTTAAAACAAAAGGAGCTCGATGAGGATTGGGAAGGGGGAGGGGGATCGGATTTGGAAAGATGCAAAAGAGGGGGAAAAAATACATTGAAAGAGGTGCATCAACGAAGTAGTTGGAGTGGTTGGGGGGTAAAAAAAAAACTAAATAAAAATTAAGGAACGGAAAGAAGCACTCAGTGACTGATAAGGGGGGATTAGGGGGGGAGTCAGGTGAAGAAAATCAATTAGCCCGGTAATTAGTAGTTCGAACCGTGAAAAACAAACAAGGTCCTCTCCTTTTAAAGGGAAAAGTAGGGATCCTAGAAAAATAAAGAGGGGGTTTTTAAAGTACAACCCTTCTATGGAAAAAAAAATTCTCATTTCTGTGGAGGGTTCTTGGAGGAAAACGGTTTCATTCACACTTTTTCTAGCTACAGGCTGAAAGAAGAGAATCCGTCTCTGTTTGTATTGCTAATCATTAATGACGTTGGTGTAGAATGCATATAAATCTTTAAGCAGTAAACGTGATAAACTTAAAAGATGTGCAAAGCCAGCACGATTTTTTTTTGTGCCGTTTCTTTGTGCGCCTCCCCCTTCACTCGAACTGTAATTTCGCGATAATTTATATTGAGAGTAATTATAGCAGTTGCATTATTGCATTATTTATATCTCTTTTTAAATGAAGTAGAAGATTGGATTTTATTTCTTTTGGGTATTTTTTTTTTAATTCCTGTTTCATAGAAGAATGGTAACATGAATATCTCCTCTCCTCACTAAATATAATTCTCGAAAAGTGGTTCTAAATTTGTTTTAAATCTATTAAAATTTATTTGCTTAAACTTCATTCAATGTTGGTTGTTATAAATGAATTAAATGGTATTTTATAAAGTATTAAAACGATGATATTTTTTATATGCCTTTGATTTCACTTAACTGAATTTCATTTATTTTTATACGATGCAATTCACTGAAATGGCGTTGAATGAAATGTACATGTCAGATTTGGAAATTTATTTAATCATAGATATAATTTCAAATATGCTTTTGGGTTAAAGTAATTTTTTTATATCCTTGTACATATATGTATTTTAAGTACTTTTTGTGTAAGCATTTTAGAAAAAATTATTATAAATAAAAGCTTTATTGACAGTGAGTGGAAAAATTTCGTATCTATATTAAAATCTAAACTTAAAAACACATTTTATTTTAATAAAATAAGTAGAGTTTATAATCTTTTCAATGAATTGGTCTTATTTTTATTTCTTATTATCTTCTATTCAATGTATAAGATTTCATAATCTAACTGCGCCAAATGGTTAATCACTATGAGAATAATAAGAATGAGTTTTGATGTCCGTTAACGCAGAGAATATTTAAAGAAAAAGTTCTTAAATTTAGTTTCATTTTACTTAATTGAATTATTGACAATACAAAGTGATGAAAAATGAATTCTTAATATCAGAAAAATTTGATTTATATGGGGATAATCTTATCCGAGAGTCGTTGGTTTATCTACAATTAATATATCGGTATACTTATTTATATGCTTCTCAATGAATGTTACAGTGATGTAAATCCTATTAATGCACAATATATATATATATATATATATATATATATATATATATATATAAATGCTCAAGAATATTACACGCGCAGTGGAGGAGTTAGATACCAATTGATTCCATTTACGGTGCCAATCAATTGATTCCATCAATTGATTGGCACCGTAAATGAACTTTTGAAAATGATATCTGAATCTGATTGCAATATGTTTTGAATCTTTCCACAACATGTTAGAAATTTCTTTTTTAGGATGACCTCAGTGAATCAAACTGCAATAGATTCAAACACTAACATGCATATCCGATAAAAAAGATGTTTTAAAATGACATATTATAGCTGCTAAGCTACGATTTATCAATTTTCTAATTAGTAATAATTGAACCTCTGCATATACATTATATAGATTAAGGCAGGAAAATCTTTTATCTGCCCACTCCTGTGGTAACCAACAGTGATTTTTCTCTCAGCTCTCAGCACTATTCAAAATGTAACTCACGTTGGCTTGGAATTAAAAGGAAATGTACTAGTGTAGTGGTGTAACCCTAGTATTAAAATCCCATCATTCTTCAATAAAATACTTAGTGCTGATACTGAAATCATAAAAAATGCCATTGTGACCCTGCAGCTGAGACAACAAATTTTGGTGTTTACGATACGGTAGGACCACTTTTTCTCTAGTCAATCAAGATCTTTGATTTCTTGTCACAATATCATCTCGTAATATTGCTGCCAACAAATAGATTACGCTTGTAAGCTTCTCTAGCATTTTCGACATTCTAACTGTAGAAAAAATTAATTAAAAAAATCATTTTAAACAACTTTTTCATATTGTAAATCTCAGTAGCTAGACGAGTGATTATTAAACAAACGAATTATTCTAAAGTAATTTGCATATGTTAAATTGTAAAAAAATTTACATTTTCTCGCTCCTTTGTTTACAAGATTTCCAAGTTATTAACAAATTTTATATTTTTCGATGAATAATTGTTATATATATATATATATATATATATATTACAAAATGCAGTTGATTTTTTTTTCGATTTTAATTTTCTTTTTCCAGTTATATATAGTTGAATTGAAAATATATTTTTATGTACACAGTATGGTTCTTAAAATAATTAAGTTTCACAAATTATACTTTATATTTTCAATAAAGTGTTATATAGTATTATTTATTGTTTGTATCATTATTTTTAGTTATAAATATCACTTTTTATTCAAACTTGTATTTTTTTTTATACTGGTTTTATAAAAATCTTTATAATATAACAAAATGTATTTTTTGCAATTTTATCAGGTAAAATATTTTACTCTAAAAAATAAGCAAGAAAACTCAATGGCTTTATCAGGATACAACACATTGTTTGCTTGGTGAAGTCTTGATTTAGGAAATTCACTGCAGAAGTCTACAAAAATATCCTGAGAGAGACTTAAGGATGTCTTCTCTAATAATGTCTCCTAAAGATATAAATTTAATTTCTTTCAATGATAGTCATTAAGCTTTATTTCTTTTGATTACAAAATAAGCAGTGTGTCAATTTCTGGATATTTCATAATTCTTTGAAATGGGGAAAATTTGACATCTAGCTCTCTAGTTGACAGGAACTAGAGAACCAGCTCAAGAAAATTAGTACACCAATAAAACAAAAAATATTTTCTTGGTTTCATATCGTGAAGGAAAATGCAAGTTTTATTAGAACCAGAAACATTTAGAACGCTGATTTAATTCAAATAAAAAGTACTAATTTCACTAACTTGTATCAAGCTTATAAACAAGAAAGACAACAGGGAAACTACGATGAAATTCATTGGAAATTGATCATTTTAGGTTTCTGAATGCAAATAAAACAGAATCAATTTACACACACACAATATCCCTTAATCATCATCTATTTAAAGATTTAAATTTTTTATTACAAAATATGGCTGTATTAATCAAAGAACTGTATAAATCAATTTTAATAAATTAATTTCAATAAAGAATTATATAAATATATATATATATATATATATATATCATTCGTTTCATTTGGAAAAATGTATTCATATTAATGTAGCCTGTATTAATTAAATAATTTTATACCCACAAAATTTTATTTTTGTGCAATTGAAATTTGTGCTAAGAAAAAATAATTTCATATTGAATAATTGCTTAATTTACTATGAATTAGATTTCAGTTATATTAATTTCATTTTCGGCAGTCTATTTTTATCAACCGAAGTCATTCACAATTTCCTCATGGTTTTAGAACAACCATTTCACAAGGTAAAAGACTTATAAACTGGTGTCTTTTTCTTCAAATTTTCATAAGGCACGTATGTTTATTGCTTATACTCCCTCTTATCATGTATCAACAATAAATCTGAGCTGGCTTGATCAGTTAGGGCATTGTTCTCACTATTGGAAGGTAACAAGTTCGAATCCAGATTTAACCGAAGATCCTTGGTGTTCACTAAAAGTGGGTGAGGAGCCGTTAAGAAGGTCTTAGTGGTGATGTTCTCCAAGTAAAATGATATCCTTAGGAGTGGCCAGTCAAGTCTTTGGTACCAGTCAAGACTGCTTGGTACCTGTTTCTAAATTAGGAAAACTCCCATACCTAACTCAGAGTTGGTCCCTGACTGACAGACCCCAACCCTGAGTTGCACTCCTTTACAGGGAAATATGGTAAAACAGCAGCTCACTAATTAGATTTTTTAAAAAGAAACGAGAAACATGAATTACATAAAATAAAAAGTTTCTTGAAATAGTTTATTGAAGGCAGATTTGATAAATGTAAGATATTTCCGATAAACAATAAAAAACTTCTATTCTAATCAAAATTAATTATATTTGTTTATCGTTTTTAAAGGAATAGTGAAATTTAAAACATTAGTAAAGTAAGTTTACATACATTTAATTTTTTTTTACTGAACATTGCATATCTAAATGATCACTTATCACTTATCTAGGTGCTAATAAATAAAAAATGAAATATCTCAACATCCAATTAAATCAAGAAAATTTTCTAATTTTTCTATCTTACCGATCAACATCACATTCCATTTCATGCGATTTAAAAGCAGATTCCTTCGGGGAAGATATGGAACTTTAACTATCCAAGTAGACATGTAAAATTTTTCATATCAAAAACTAACATATATAATCTTATCTTGCTTTTAATGTTTGACAAACCCTTCTATAATTAAGAAGTTAATTGAAAATAACACTTCCCTATAACATTCGATAAGAAATAAAGTTTGAAACCTTACATAAATACATGGATATTTTATACATGGATACAGTACCAACTTTATTTAGGAAATTAATTTCTGAAAACCATGATTCTAATATTTTAGTGCATTTTAAATTAATTAAAAAGTATAATAAAATATTGATTGTAAATTGATAACAATTTTTCTGAAGTTAATGGAGTTTAAAAAATTAATTTTTCAAGTATTTCTTGATTTATGATAATATTTATATCGATTCTATATCAACGAGGGTATAATTTTAATCTCACTAAAATCTCAATTTCAATAACTAAATTATTGATAGCATTTGAATCTAATCACATTTCACTATCAATATTATTATAAGCAGTTTCTTCCGAATGCTTTCATATCGATTTCTATATCCTACTGAAAATTCAATGGACGCTTATGTTAATTCCTTTAAATTATAAACATTAAAAATAAAAGCAAAACTAAAATTTCACATATTTATTGGAATCCAAGTGCAACATTGACGCTTGGAAAAGTATAAAATAATTTCGATGATGTTATACAACAAAAATTATCAGTAGGAGTATACTTTATTTATAATAACTAAAACTTTCTAATCGATTCAACTGAAAAGATAAGGATTCGATTGAACACCTTATCATTATAAACCAGAGAATCTAAATCAAGCTTCATAGGGAGAAATTCTCATCATTTTTCTCTTCCCCCGCATCATTCATAATCAAAGTTGTTGTTCCTTACTTTACAACTTCCAACTGGCATCGAAAGCTTTCAGCCTGTGAAAGGAAATCTAAATACAAGGCCTCGTTGTCGAATTTTCGATGTTCCAAATTTGCGAAGGAACAAGAACTCGTACTTAATATTAAGCAAGAGTCAGAAGAAAAAGAGAGGAGAGGGAAAGAAAAATAGAAAAGAACACAGCGGGCAGAGACGAATCTGTTCTAAACTAGAAGAGTGTTCCAAAGAAGTAGGATGAAGAATGGTGGTAAGAGGTAAGGCAGAGGCAAATGGTAACGTTCTAAAGACCTTTCCCAGCAAAGTACTCGTCGCGGAAAAGGCATTCGTGTAGTCGTCCTGGCCTATTGTAATCAAGGCTTCGGCACTAAAAGCTTTCTTATGTTCGCCGAGAAAAGCTCCGACTCCTGTTTAAACAAATGCCAATGAAGAAGGTTATATTCCGTTGCACCAGGACGTGCCGCTTACAACAGGAGGCTCTTAAGATTTGTTTTGGGTGGGTCCTGCTTTTCAGCATTGAAACGAAATGAAAAGAGGGGTCCGATAGGGGCAATCTTATTGCTGAAGTTGCTTTTGCGGTGCAATGAATTTCTCGGGGATCATATCTTTATTGCTCATTTTAATTTAAAGATCAACGATAATAAAACTGGGAAACAAGAAATGTTTTATTTATAATTTTAAATATTTTTCCGAAATTAAGTCTTAAAGTTTTAAAATCAATTTAATTAAATAATCAACTTAAAATTTAAAATCAATTCAATTTTAGTTACGTAAAATTTTGATGATGTCATAACTAAGAAGAGAAATAATCAAGTAAAATTCTTCTTTACAATATAATATACCTTCAACAATTAACAATCGAAGAGAAAGATTACTAAAATTTAGCAATTGACAAAATAAATTGTTCGGAAGTTAATCAAGACAAAATTTTCAGATCTAATTTACACACTTCTCAACACTTTATTTTCTCAATCAATAAAACTTCATTCCTTATTTTCAAATAGGTTATACCCATCTTATTTAATAGATATTTAAATGTCATAAGATTTACAAGTATGATTTCGAAATTTTATAACACATATTGGGTTAAAGGGTGGAATAATAATGAATTTATAATAAAAATGTACATTTGATATAACTAAAAATATTTGAAGATGAGATAGAGAGAAATATTTGAGAAAGTGTTCAATGATAAGGTGTGCATTTTTTTATTCTAGTTTAATGTCAAAAAATACTTTTGTGATTTCAAACCGATTAACTGTCATAAGCATTTATCTCATCCTAAACAAGGATTTAAAATAAATAAGTTACATTGTAAAGGAAACCATTCATGTAATAATGATTCGCATTGAAATTTTCATTAGCAAGATAATAATGAATTTAAAAATGTAACTACTTATGTTAAATTACTTATGAGTTGAAGCTCATTGTGGTCTTTAGGTGGACAGTGCTTTTCACGGTGAAAAGTTCCAGATTCAAATCCCAGTCAAGACTGAACAACTGGAGATTCGTATTGCACTTCTGCCTTCTATATGTATGTCTGTCGGGGTACGTGTTTGGAAGTTTTCCAGGTTTCCACCTTTGCAACACAGAAATAAGACGCATTATCTACGAAGAGATCTCTTATAAAGTTATTTATGTGATGGTTATTAAAATTCTCTACAATAAATAACCCTAACCAGTTAGATTACACGGTGTCAAAACTTTTCATGAATCTACTAAAATATGTTTTAAGCGCTTGAAATAAAACAATTAATTTTAAATTAAATAAGATATTAAATTCGAAATGCTGGAATATTTAACAAAGTTCTCAGAATATTTCTCTACACACAGAGATCAGATTAAATGAGTCACTTTTCAAAGTTTTTATCGTGAAATTTTAGAAAGAATATTTTTAGCACGATACAGACACAACTCCAAAAAGGAATTTCCATTACTCTCTTTGTCGTATCTGTGTTAGGAATCATAAAATGAATCACCACTTTTGGCATCTTTATTAATCCTCAATTAACCTCTAAGAGTACTTCAAGTCCTCATTTGTGCAGAGAAATGAGTATAAAAAGTGGGTCATAAATTGGAAGTACTCAGTTTCTGCTGAACTTGGACTTAAGTGCTCCCGTGTCCCAAATGCAGCTGAGGGTGAGTCCAGCAGCCTTTGCTATATGGCTCTCATTTCCGGACCACTAATGCCACTTCCGGATGTTTCCGGATTCTGAAGACGGAACTCTTCAACTTGGCTCATCTATTTCCATCTCCTCCTCCAACTTTTAAAAGGAAGGAAGATTTTTGGTGGTCTCCCCTAGACATGATGATTGCACTCTATTCCTATTCCGAAATTTCTCTCTCTCACCCAAAAGTTGAATTGAAACACATTTATTAGCAAAGTTGAATTGAAACACATTTATTAGCTACCAGAGAAGTGTTATTTTATTAAATCTTTAACAATATTAAAATGTTTAAAAATAAAAAATATATATTTAACGCACGCCTTTTAATTATTATCGTTATCAAGAATACTGGGTTTATGCTCTATAGTGGATAATAGGCAATTTTCAAAAATAACTAATTGATTATAGACATCTTCTCCTCTAAATAATTTCAAGTGAATTTTCTTTAGCAACATCTTCACATCTACTTTTTTCAACATCTACATTTTACAGTTTTCGTTATAAAAGATTCGCAAGTAAATGTGAATGTATAGGTTGACTACACTTTAACAATTATATTTTTATGCAAAAAATATAAAAACTTATCTTTATTTCTTTCGACATATCTTTTTCCAGTTGAAACATAGTAATGACCAGTAATCTGTTTTATTTACTGAATACTGACGTCATACATTTCTACTTAGATCTAATATAATCAATTAAGTATACTTTATTTGAGATACATTTAAATATTAATTATAAATGTTCTTATTGTCTAAATATTGAATGAAATGTTTTTAGTTTTTAATTTAGTTTATTATTGTTGTAATAAAAATGAGCCAAAGCTTTCTAAAAGCTCTCCAAATGAGTGATTGTATATTTATAATAATGAGAGATTGAACTAATATTTTAAGAAAAAGAATCGTAAATAATTTTTAAAACCCGTAAGGGAAAATATTAATCTAAAATTTACCTATCGATATTTTCTTTAGATTTCATGTAGTTAACTCTGATTAGATTTATTATTACTTAAGTTTATATCCATATACTAACCCCAGACTCTGACTATGGTCTAAAAATAATGTTAACCAATGTTTTGTTAATGTAACCAATTACAATCTGTAGACTGTAATTCATCTCAAATAGCATATTTTAATAATCATTTTTTTAAATAACTTTTTATTTTGAACTAACTATCTTGTTTATATTTTGCTCTCGTGAGCTTAAATATATTTAAGGAATGTCAAAATTTCACACACATTTGACATATTGGCCAAAAAATATATATATATATATATATTGTTGCACTCGAATCTCTTTTTCTTTATGTGTATAAGCAAATATTAGTTTCCTTAACAACATACAACTCCTCTTTATATGAAAGTGATCGATATTTTTAAAATACTTTTACAATGTAAAATATAAAAATTCTATATTAAATATATATAAATAAATGCTTACAAATGTTGTTGTCGTGTGCCAGCCAGGCCGGCAATATGGGGTGCGCTGCTCCACTTTTCCAACTGAACCATATTTGGTGTGGAGTCCGACTTCCTCAGTATACACATGCCATAGGTAACCGTTCATAGGGTAGGCAACCATTCACTCACAAAGAAAGGACAAAGACAAGAAAGAGAGAGAGAGAAAGTACATCCATGCCCGAGCCAGGATTCGAACCCAGGTCTCATCCATCTGTAGTCAGTATGTTTACAAATATTTTACTTATATAAAAATAATTAGAATATATTACCAAAAAATGCAGCTATCGCTACTAAGAACAATTAAACAACACATATTTTAATGCACATTTAATACAAAGTCAATTGTACTGCATAAGTTAAATATAATAATGCATAAGATAAACTTTGCATTCTGATTTCAGGTTTTTTATTATAATCAAACTTTATTATGCCCAAAACTCTTCTTTGAATAATTTCTCAAATCATACCTCTTGCAAACATTCAGAACGCTTCATAATTTGTATTTTAGTGGAATTTCTTTACTTTTCTCTAACATTTCCTGTTTTTATACTTACATTATATTGCAGCTAAATATTGAATAATGTGCCATATTTTGGTATCCAATTTTAAGAATTGCCGAAGATATATCATAAACCTAAAATATGTCTTCGACAATCGTATATTTAGGTACATTAATCATTGGTCTATCAATCAGTCTATTTGTTCAGTCACTTGTATAGGATTTCAAATCATAAATCACAGTTGGATTTAAAAAAATTAGTTTATCATAAATCTAAAGAGTTGGATTCTACTTACAGCAAGATCTAAAAATATTACTTCGTCAATTTCTCAAAGCTAGACCAATTTTTTTCTATTGTAAATTAACCTATTGTTAGCAAATTAACCTTATATAAATTGATATGCTGTAGCAAATTAATCTGTGTTAAAGAGATTGTTAATGAATTTTGTAAATCTGTCAAGAAATATGTTTTAGCCGTTTAAATATCTTGTTTCTTGCATTCGGAGCGTGTCCATATTAACCTTTACGTTTTATAATTTTAAAGAGAAAAAATTCTTTGAATAAAAGTCAATTCTTAGATAAAAAAAAAAATAAGTTTTATTATAATTAGCAGAACTTTTATACATTTTAGACTTTCATACCAAATAATATCTTTTGGTAAATCACATTAGTAATAATGATATTGTTTTTTCTTCAGAATATTTGAATATTTCAATCTTAGCATGTTATGGATAACGTCGCAGCATTTCTTTTAAAAAAATAAAAATTTCAATGATATTTTCCTTAGCTGAAGAACGGTGGCTTAGTGGTAGCGTTTAATCTCAGGTCCGAGGTCCTATATTCGAACTGGGAAAGGTTGACTCAGCCTTTCATCCATTCTGTGGGTCGGTAAAACTGAGTACCAAGCATACTTAGGAACTAAATAATATATAAGTTAGGAACTAAATATTGGGGTTTTTTGCGTTAGGTTTACCACCTAACTAGGTCATATGTATCTCACCCTAGAGCCCTCGGTCAAGAAAACAGACATGGGCACTGTAGATCTTGACCCTCCAATAAACTGTCGTGTTGCAAAATTCTTTTTTTTTTTTTTTTTTTTAAAGCTATTTATGATTGTGTATTGATTTTAAACTATTTGATGATATTCGGCTTGTGTGATATATGTGCTTAATGTTATTTATTCGAAGAGGAAGATATATAACTCCTACTTTCTTAAAATACATAAGCTCTTCATATTGTTTTTAACATAACATTTCAATATTTGTTTCATACAATTTGGGATAATCCATCTTCTTATAGGAAAATTATTCTCTTAATGGGGTAAAAACATATTTTAAGACAAGTAAATACTTTAATCAAGCTCATCCAAGATCATCAAAATAGACTTAAGTAAATTCGGTTCTGAAACAACACATCCGTTTCACTATGTATACAGACCAAAATATTATGTACGAAAAAAACACTCCATCGAAGAGGGCTATTTCTTATCCGGGTGCAATCAGCTGATGAGTTCTGCAGACAACACAGAAAAACTTCATCAAAGAGACTATGTATGCCATCTCTCTAATCCACCTTACACATGATCAAAAGCAATGATCCAAAAAGCTTGGTCCTGCCTGGCGCTTTCTCTCCGATGACATTATCCTGAACCACCCTTTGGTTCGATGAACAACAAATGGCAGAAAAGGCCCATGCGTCATTAAATTCCTTCCTGTCTGCACATCTCCATTTTGTTTATATACGCGAGAGATATCTTTCTTCTTATTTTTTTTTTCCACCCAACCCAAACGATCTATAGGATGAGGTTAGGGGAGGGCCGAAGAAGCTATATTTTACTTATTTATTAAGAAATGGGAGCTCATATTGACACTAGCGACTTGGGAAACAGATGGCTCTAACCGCTTTTACCGTTGTATTAAAGGGCCATTGATGGCGGAGCTTTTAGACTAATAGAAGCTTTGCAGGTGGTTTTTGGTGAGTGCTCCTTCTCGATGAGTGCTTCGGATTTTCTTCTTTTAATACCTGATTGTTTTGGTGCTGCAGGGGCCTTTTTCATATACTCCTCACATAATTGGTCTCCAAGGGTGGGGTGGGAGAGATGTTATCGTTTGTGTCAAGGATTATAGATAGCTTACTTTCCTTAGAACTTGTAAGGAATAAGAAATACCCATTGAAGCATTATTATTTTTAAGAATGTTGTATAAAATACTTAAAATATAATAAGTACATTTCTGAAATACAATGAAATCTTATCGTATATACCCTCAAATCATGACGTTATAGGGTATATAAGTAATTTTTATTTTCAATTTTCAATAAAAATTATTTATTTTAACTAGCATCAATCACCAGAAATCAAAATAAAAATTTTATAGATAGATATTTATATAACGCATTCCATAAGCTTATTATCCATTTAAATTCATGACAATTTATTATTCTTGACTTTAAATGTAAAATATGTATAATGTAAGTTTAAATAATATGTACTACGAAGTAATTTATAATGAATTTATACTTAAAAATACTTTTTATTCTAATTTATACTTTCAATAAATAAAAAATAATAAATTTGACCTATTTAATGGCTGATTGAAAACATATTTTTACAATTTAAATTTTATCAAAAAATTCTGTTAGTATTCTTTAATTTGAATTCAATATAAGGCTTCTCGGTTATTATTTTCCTAGTACCAATAATTTCCTGATTTTTATATAAAATGGCTTATAAATGTCTTTTTACAGTATATGATGAAAGTTTTTATTCAAATCATAAGATTTTGATTTGTTGAGATCAAAATATTTTTTACAGAGGTTCCACATGCAGTATAAGCTGATTTCAATAAATGGAAATATATATCGATTATAAATTTTTATCTATGAATAATATTAAAAGGGAAATTAAAATTACCATTTCATTTAACACAAAATAAAACATTTTTCTAGATTTTCTAAACCTTATTGTTCAGTACAAAAAGAGATTTCTTAAAATTTCATTAGCGATTACAATTACTTTTTATTGTCGTATGTAAATTATATTTGACTCGTATTAGAGTAAGTTTAAATTGCCTGTTTTTAATTCAATGGTTATTTTATAATAATTAGAAGAAATTATTCAATACTTTTCTTAAGTGAAATAAAGTATTATAAATAAAAATAATTTTCTGTCTTTTATTGCTAACTTGAAATAGGATGTACAAATTTATAGTAAAAGTCATGTGTGATAATTTTCCATTTGGCATTAACAGATTTGATAACATTTTTCGGACTTAGTTTTCGGGTATAATATTGTCCGTTATCCTAATCTATTATTTATCTATGATATATACAGATGTATGTATACAAATACAAATATTCAATTTAAAATATTATAGATATGCCTTTAATGTATCAGAACCAGTTTTAATTTGTGTTTGCCCAATGTACTAAGAATAAATGAAAATTCAACTCATAAGTGTCTCAATAAAAATATTCATACATAAATAGAAAAGTTCATCAATAACAATGGATGTATGAAATCTACTTTTCTTGATCTAGAAAAAGAAAATCTAAGACTTAATTTATGAGAAAAGTTCATGAATAAGATCTTATCGCAATTGACTATGCAGAAGATGATTTCATATTGTTTTAACTTATATTATCAAAATTATTGTAGTCAATATCTAAGTAAACTCTGAGTTACTTGGGGCATGAAAGACTAGGAAATCAATAAATAGATGCTTTACAATTTACAAAGACAAATGTTCGAACAAAAGTTGGATACTTAATTTTAAATTAACAAGATAAATCAAAGCAAATGATTTTGAACTGTAATTTTCAATGAAAGAAAACTTATAAATGAAATATCTTATATTGACACCAATTTTTAAATCAATAATAATATCAATTGATATTATTGACTATCGGAATGGTCTAGTCTAGTACAGATGCACTGAAGATTGAATAAGAAATTAGTATACCAATGGTCTAATATGATAACTTATTGTTTTAAAATTTTTCAATACCAGGCAGTATTTTTAAAATTTATTGGTTGTCTTATCAAAATTTATGTAAATCTTATTAGTAATTTTGTCACTTTGAATAGTTACTTTAAATTAAAGATAACTTGCAGAATTTTTTTTACTTTAAGTGACATAGAAAATCGAGTTAAATTACAAAGCTTTAGCTAACGTATATTTTTGCTAAATAAATAAATTTATCGTTAATGGAATAAGGTATTTAAATTCATAAAAATCAAGAATACTCAAAACATAATTTCGATTACTGTTTTTATAAGACTTATAAAATGTATAACATTTAATTGAAGAATAATTGGAAAAATTGTATCTAAATACATTTTAAATAGTAATTTTTTACTATAAATATCATATGCTATCATTAAAATGTGTAAAACAAAAGAACTAATTAAGTTAATAAATATTTACTTTAACAAGAGAAGTGCAAAGTAATAGTTTTTTTCTTCTTTTAGTTATGTGACTACCTTACATACAAAATTTAGGAATTAAATTTGAGGACTACTTTAATTGTTTGTTTAATTTTTTCCAACAAAATCACAGATGAAATATTATTAGAGAGCGCCAAAAAATAGTAAAATCTTTTTTCCTTTAAATTTAAACAAACACTTTAAAAAAATTTAAATTTGAATAGAACAAGCACAAAAATTATTCTCTTTGACAAATTTACCCTTCTTTAAAAGTGACGATTTTTAAACAGTCAAGTTAGTTCTCATTGTCAATGGTGAATGTAATTAAGAAAAGCATGGCTTAAATAAATAGCTGAAGAAAAAACAAAAAAATCTTTCTTCAATCACAAGCAAGAGGGGAGCATAAAAGTTGATATTTTCAAGGAAATTCATGTTTACTTTTAATTAGCGAATTCTACCCTGTGCCTTGCACACCCCACCCCCTCCCACTCTATGCCCTTTCCCATAATATTACTTCATTTCTATACGTATCCCAGTTTATGATGTTTACACAAGTAATTGCAAGCTATATACAAACAGATAATAATTCTTTCCAGGCATAGAGTAGAGATTGTTTGCATATAACACTCTTTCCCACTTTGCTTTACCCCACACCCCCTTTTTGAACATTCATATTTTTAGATTTTTATTCCGGCATTTACTTCCTTATGACGACGATCTTTTGTAATTTATATTCCGGAAAAAGGAGTTGGTGATGGTATTTTTTTTTACAAACTTTGATCCAAAGGAGGAGTAAGCACTTATTACGATTATTAAAATCTTATCGTTAATTTCATCGCATTGTTGCAGAAAACGGGAGAATTTTGCTGATTAGATGGCTTAACTAGAGGTCTCCCATTGTTGTATCGATATGCCAGTTTTACCTATCGATATGAATGAATCTAAATAAATTATTATTGTAAGAATGTATGGAAAAGGAGTGCGGGGTGGAGTTGAGAAGAAAATGAATAATTATACTCACATCCTCTTTTCGTTGCATTTATATTACTTAATAACTTATCGGTCAATCAAATAATTAGTTTCGAGAAAAGCGTCAAATCTTTAACACGGTACGCTTTCCCGGAAAAAATTTTTTTCCGGGATTTCTCCCTCTTCATTGCAAAGGATGAGTCTATTGATATTATTTATTAATATTAATAATTCCTTTTCCTCTTTTGTCCCAAGGAGCAGAAATTGAAATTAATGAATAAAAATTAGCTTCTTTTAATGTATTGAGTAGTTGTGGGGAACAATTACTGGAGTTATCTCAAGCTTTGAATTATTGCTGTTGTTTTAGTGTGAGATGGGGGTAGTTCAGAGGGAGAGAGTTGGGTTTTGTGATAACTTTCAAAATTATCATCTACCTTTTAGTGATAATTACTGTTTTATGTTGGCAGGCGATAAAAATTTCGGAATTTATTTAAAGAAGGAAAAAAAAGTGATTAATGAATCCAATGAATGGATTTGTTGAACCTGCTTAATTGCAAGTAGTAAACTCAAATATTCAAAGCCTTCATTTTTTTCCGAAATAATTTCGAATTACTGGGGCATCGAATAAGATATAATAATTCATACTGCTTCATTTTGGTAAACGTTAATAAAAACTTGTTTTACAACGTCATATTTCTTAAATAAGCAATCTCTAAAAAGAACCAAAACGAATGATTTTTATACTCTGAATATAATTATCAAATGAACGAAATAGATAATCTCTCAATGTAGACAAATAATAAGACAGGGAGAAGCAAACAATAAGCAGATACAGAAAAGCGAATAAATTTCTAAACTTATCGAATGAAGAACTTCACCGACATGAAAAAGTCACTTTTAACTCTATTTTACAATTTATGTATCCCTGACATAGCTTGTTTAAAGAGTTGCCAAAAAATACCCACAGTAAACTTTTACTATATAACTTCGTTAATTTCACTCATACCTTAAAGTTTGACTTTAATCCTTTTACTCTACATAATTTCAAAAAAACATTTAGAGTTTATTTGTTAAAATGATCCTATTACAAATATTTCTAGATTTATCAATTTTTTTTGCATTTGCAATCATGATTAAAAAGCTATTTTCAAACATGAATGTTTCTTATCTTTGAATAACTAACTGAAAAATGACTTATTAAACATTATTTTATTAAATAAATCATTTTACACTATACTAAGCAATTGTTTAATGTTTAATAAAATTAAAAAAATGATAATTAGTAGTTATAGAACCTTATAAAAGTGCCTCAGAAATAAAAGTACATTTTAAAGTTTTTAAAAAAGGATGTGTTCAAATATAGGCAGAAAGATGTTAGACTATATAAAATTGAAGAACCTCTTAAACAGCTTGAACTCGGAATTATGTAGCTATGTAGAGTTAAATTAATGTATTACTTCACCAATGTTTCACTATGCATGTTATTACCAATATTTATTAGGGGTTTCAAAATTACGTAATATCTTCTTTAAAACGGAAGTTAGAACTCCCAAGAACACGAGTATCTACTGCTAAATTTCTGAAGACGTATGTTTCATTTCTTTTTTGTGTACTCACAACTTTGAAACTGGAGATATTTATGCTTATCTTATTGTGGAACATGAACACATCCCATAAATAATCATATTCCTTTGAGAAGACAATACACTGTGGATATTCCAAAACCTCTCCACAACTTATATTTGTTAGATCTAACAAAACTAAATTTTTTCAGAATGGATTCATCTTGATGTACTTGAAAGACCATGCTTTTGGATAAAGAGATTTCAAATTAAATCCGCCATCTTGAACCAAAGTTTCTTGTTTTCGCAACAGTTAAGCGAGTTTTTTATTAAAGTTTGTATGTATATAAGATTACTCACGTTATTCGATTCCTATCTATTTTCATTCAAAACATATATAAGATCATATGAATTTCAGATTCTTATATCACTTGAAACAATTTTTTATGAACAACTTTAATACTAAACTAAGGCCACGGTGACCTGGTTGGTTATGGCGTCGTTCTCGTTACCAAAAGTGGCGAGTTCGAACCCGGCTTAGCCGAAGTTCCGTCGTGTTCACTAATGACGACTGGGGCAAGTAAAAATATATCGGGTCGCAATGTCCTCCATGTTCCCATTCTAAATTAGTACCTCTGGGGATGGTTGGAGCCAGGCTATGGTCTTCTCTGGTTTCAGTCTCTAAATTGGAAGATTCAGATGGTGCTACCATCTATAAGCCAAAAATTCGTACTTCCACATTCGTATGAGGGTGTTCTATTCAAAAACAGAAGACGCTCTCTCTCTGACTTCATTCACCTAGTCTCTGACGGGCGGGCTTGCCGTTGCCAAGTGTCATTAGAAACAACAACAATACTAAACTTCTTGAGAGTGTGTTTGATCGTTTTCAAAAATTTTATTTATTTTTAAATCTTACTTTAGAATTTTTTCAATAGACTAACTTTCAATAAGCATGTTACAATGGTGAATAAGAACTTAAGACTATATTGTTAAATGACGAGATTGATTCTCAAGAGCCATGAAGGATTCTCTAAACTTTCACTTTATACCAAAAAAAAAAAAAATGCTAATAGCTAAAATAGAAATCATGTCAACAATAAAAACTATTTTTTTTTTTTTTGCGAATACGTAATGACATATATATAAATTTTTGTGCTTTGCGAAAGAATAATTGATGTAACAAAAATATATTTTTTGGGAATTTTCTAAGACCGCAGTTCTTGGGCAAATTTTGATGGTTTAAAAAAGACAACTTAATGCCTGATAAATTAGAATTCCGTTTTTTAGATTTATGCAACTGAATAAATATAAATATACAATCAATGCAAGACAAAATACCGAAGCGAATTTTAATTGCTTCATTAATACTTCTGCTAAATATGTTAAGCTTGGATGAATTTATTAAACTAATAGAACTGGGCACTTAATGACTGAGATATAAAAAATAGGGGAAAAAAAGGAGAGAAAAAATATTCCGGGCGGGGAAAATGATACGACACATTAACTTAGTTATCGTTGCCCTAAATCAGCCTTTGCTCATACTAAGCCTTTAATGAGGGAAGGGATAACTTAACAAGAAGGGAATCTATCATACAGCGAGGGAAAAAAAGAAAAAAAACGAATTAAAAATTCCCCTTAGATAACAGAGAAAAAACTAATTTCGAAACTTTGATGCTTTCCTGTAACGTGTTGATCTAGCTGAATATATTTCCGAACAATAAAAAAGGACACGAGTTGGCAACAAAACTTTTTCATTACTTATTTTTCACAATTTTATTCATTATTTTTCGACATCATGGTTTACCATCGGGCGCCATGATACAGGAATAAGGGGGAAAAAAACGTTGAAAAAAAGTTGAGAAAAATGTTATTTTTTTTTTTCGCGCTTGCGCTCGTTTTACCAGCTTAATGTGCATTATTCTGCTTAATTAATTCAGGATTTTGTGTGCGAGTCTTCCTTTTTTTTTTTTGCCCTTCCTTGGTCGTCATCGCTTATTTGGCGATTTTTTTATATCGCCAGTAGGCCATGCAAAAAGGGGAAAAAATGATAATTAAAAGTTTCACTTCGATTAAGTATTTTTAAAAAGCTCTCAGAAATGAGTCGTGCGAAAAAGTATAAAGCAATAAAAAGGTAATATATACTAATTAATGAAAAACACTCCGGAATAGTTAAGAACTGAAAAAAAAGGAACGTTAAATTTTTGGAATTAAGGGGAACCATAGGAAACGAAAAAGAGGGGAAAAAAAAAGAACTACAAGAAGCATGCGAGAATGAACAATTTTCCAGCAAAGTGAAGAAATAAAAATTACGATATGTCAGCAAATTAGTTGCCACTTAGCTCAAAAACAAATGTAAAAGAAATGCTCGGGTAAAGAATTTTTAAAACTCACTCTGACGAATCTATTTATGTTTAAAAAAACTTTAACAAATTTCACAAGCTAGTGGACTTAACTGACAGCGACACTTAAAAATGATACGACTTCAAATCAAGTTTTATGAGCGAAAAATTTTTTTTCTTAATTTCATTTTTTTCTTTCCTTTCTTTTCTACTCGAAAAACATGTAGGAATTTAAGAAAAGGAGGCAAAAGCTACGGGGGGTAGTGGGAAGGATCTACAAAATAAATCAGCGTCAAAGTGACGTATTTTTCTAGAAGTTTAATTAAACTCCATGCGGACTAAAAAAATAATTAATTCTTTAAGCCCCAATATTAGACATTCTGAAACATAATGTTAAAGGAAAAATGACACATTATAAATAGTAATATTGAAAAAAGGGAAATGTGTCAAGAAGGAATAGGATATGCCTTTTGAAGAAAAAAACATATTCCGTCACTTTAATAATCAAACTGTTTATAAACTGATTTCTAGTGCCTTCTCTTCCTGACAAGAGCATCATTAGGATAATTACTTTTAATTAGAAAAAGATTAAAAATTAAAACGTATCAACGAAGATGAACATTGTCAGAAAAACTAGACGATGTTTTCTTTGAGGTTTTTATGCGTGAGTCTCTTCAGAGTATTGAGTACTTTATTTTGTTTTTCATTTGTTCGATATAATAAGCTGCTGCCTTTCATCTTTAATAGAATTTTTGAGCGAATCTGTTTCTCTTGTGCTTAAATAGAAAATTTAACAAGTAAATTTTGATTAATTTAATTAATATAGGAATATTACATTAAAGGAATTTAAATTATGTAAAAATGATTTTTCCTTAATTTGCTTTAATGAGAAAAAAATCACTGTGGAATTCCTTATCAATTATCTTTATTTCTATGAAATGAGCAAAATCATCTTTATTTCAGTTCAAAATACACAGTTTAGAAAACTACTATCCTAAATAAACTAGTTACGAAAAGTTTAGGAAAAATTACAAAAATAGTGACAGCACTGCCAAATTTTAGCCAATTTCCATGGAGTTTGGATATATTATTAAGTAAACAGAGCTTAACAATATGACATTATGGAAAATAGAGGCTTTGTTGTCGGAATGTTGACCAATATTTGTTATTATGCGCATGAAGGAATAGAACCGCAATTCGGTGTGAGCTCAGATATTTCCTCGCTGCAAGCTCCGGAAAGTTGTTATCCAGATCAACCGTGAGTCGAAGGATTTAAGAACGCGATGTTTATGCGAGGTGACCAGTCATTTGCTTTCCGCTCCTGTCACGCCATAGGCAAGAACGTTTGAAATGGGCACGTCAACATGTCCACTTTTGAAGATGGTCATTATGCAGTTAAATTTCCATGGAGGAAAGATTGGAAAGAATTACACAATTATCCTGTAGCTAAACGACGTCTTTTTAACTTAATAAAGAAGCTTATTAGTAAATTAGAGCTGTACTTACAATATAAAGAGGTTATTGTGGAATATTTACGATTAGGTATTATCGAAAGGGTTGAGGAAGAAAGTGAGCCTCTCGACCGACCAACTTACTACTTACCTCATACAGCTATAATAAGAGAAGAAAGTTTGACCACTAAAACTAGAATAGTGTTTGATGCAAGTTCACATCTAAACAAAAGGCTTTGGCTTTCTCTAAATGACTGTTTATGCACAGGACTTAACTTAATTCCAAATTTACTTGAATTGTTAATAAAGTTCAGACTATTGAAAATAGCCGTCGTAGCTGACTTAGAAAAGGTATTTTTTCAAATAGCTATTGCAGATGATCAAATGGATGCAGTTTGCTTCTTGTGGTTCGAAAAATAATTGACTGACTGTCGACCAAATATCCAAATTTATCGTTTCAAGCGTGTAATTTTTGGGCTGAATGCAAGTCCATTTTTACTTTCTGCTACAATAAAACACCACATTTCACAGTTTAAAGAAAAATATCCTGAGACAGTTCAACTACTTGACAAATGCATCTACGTAGACGATTTAAATACTGGTGGAGATAACATTGAAGAAACTTTAAATTTCTCTCGTCAAACAAAAAAAAACCCTGGGCGTTGCTAAAATGTCACTCAGGAAATGGTTCTCCAACATCAAAGAACTATATGAACATTGGAAAAGAGAACATTTTGATCTACATCCATTAATTTTTACAGATTATGACAACTGATTCTACCAGAGTACTCGGAATAGACTGGAATTTTGTATTAGACACATTTTCCATACAAAATTTTCCAAATATGAGCAACTCGGATAAACCAACCAAACAAATTATCCTGAAAACTGTTGGAAAAATCTTCCATCCCCTTGGACTTATTACTCCTTTCACCATTCGTGCAAAATGCTTGCTGCAGAAACTATGGCAACTGAAGCTACAATGGGATAATGCTTTACCAGCCGAGGTTGAGAGACTATGGTTGCAGTGGTGGTCTGAGATTCCTCATCTGAAACAGATTCAAGTTCCAAAACTGGTGCTGGATACTACTGAAGACTGTGGTGATGTCACCGAAATTCATGCTTTCTGCGAGGCCAGCCAAAAGGCGTATCGAGCTGCAGTCTACTTGAGGATAAAGGCACAAGACAAGACATCCATGAAACTGATAACATCGAAATGCCGAGTTGCTACAATCAGAAAGGTAACCCTTCCCAGATTAGAGCTCTTAGGAGCTTTATTAGCTATTCACCTAACGAGTAAAATTAAAACTTTAATTGACTCTAAACAAAAAAGTAAAATCTTTATTTAGACCGATTCAAAAATTGGTTTGTACTGAAAGGGAACTGACAAATGCTGGGAAACCTTTGTTCAAAATAGAGTAAATGAAATCTTAACTATTACAGATCCTTGCTCTTGATATTACTGCCCGGGCAAGGAAAATCCTGCAGATTGTCTTTCACGAGTTTGTAACATTGAAATTTTATTAAATAATTCTTTATGGTGGAATGGTCCAGAATATTTAAAATCAACTGGTAATTTAAAAATTGATGAAATACCTTTTGTAAATGAAGATTTTTTTATGTTACTGAACTTAAGAATCTCAATAATGTTAACTTAAACTTAACTTCAAAAAATCACGAAACAATTTTTTCTTATACGTTAACTGTTGTAGTAATTATAATACTATATTACGTATTCTTAGTTTTGTTCTTGGAATTATTGAGAATTGTAAATATCCATGTAAAATTACAGGTTTTTTAAAATCTAAGGAAATCAAAACAGCAGAATTATATCTTATAAGAAATGTACAGAATTCAGAGTTTCCTTTAGAATTAGATTCCTTGAAAAAGACTGGTATGGTATCCCACAAAAACAAATGTGTTTCCTTGCATCCCTTCATAGATGATCAGGGTTTACTTAGAGTTGGACGTCGTTTACGACATTCAAAAGTAGCTTACTCAAGTAAATATCCCATATTGCTACCTTCTAATCATAAATTAACATCTTTAATTGTTGAATATTTTCATAAAAAGTACTTACATGTTGGTGCTCAGGCTCTCTTGTATACTTCAAAAATACTGACCAATAAATGGCAGAAATATGTGTAGGATGATAGTACACAAATGTATTATATGTGTTAAATGCAATCCTAAGCCAACTGAGCAATTGATGGGGGATTTACTTGCTTAAAGAATTAAACCAGACTATCCCTTTAATGCAGTTGGAATCGATCTGTAGACCCTTTTCTATTAAAAATAAATGTTAAACAAAAGGTCCATTAAATAAACTTATATATCCATCTTTGTCTGCCTAGTTACTAAGACATTACATTTGGAAATAGTCACTGATCTAACATCAGAATCAATGATTTCTTGCCTAAAACGATTTATTTCTCGTAGAGGAAAATGTTCTTTAATCATTTCGCATAATGCTTCTAATTTCGTTGGAGCAAATAAAGAAATTAAAAAATGGTATAGGCTATTTGAGGCACACAAAAGAGTTAACAAATATTTATGTGAAGAAGGAATTGAATGGAAGCACATTTCACCGAGATCTCGTAAATTTCGAAGCCTATGGTAAGAGGCTTTAAAAAAGTTTTTAAATATCATTTTAAGAGGGTAGCAAGTAAAGCTAACCATACCTATGAAGAATTACTTACAATTATAGTACAGGTAGAAGGAATGCTGAACTCACGCCCTTTGACTCCCCCTTCTTTAGATATCGATGAACTAGGTGTACTGAAATCAGCTCATTTTCTTGTTGGTCTACCTATTACAGCACTAGTTGAGTCGATTTATGTAAATACAAATGAAACCCATCTAAGCAGCGAAGAAAGAACTGTAAAGGTGACGCAAACAGTTTGGAAACCCTGGAGTCTTAGTTACTTAAATAACTTGCAACAACGAAATAAATGGATTTTTGAAAAGGGAAATATTAAATTAGGAGATATGGTTCTAGTTAAGAATGAGAATATGCCAACAAATAAATGTGTGGTATATAGGTAGAATAGTTAAAATAATAACTGGAAAGGATGGGAAGGTAAGGGTAGTTGATGTGAAAATGCTATCTGGTATTTTTAAAATAAATGTTTCAAACTGTGCCCGTTACCTATTGATGCATAAAATTGTTTTATTAAAATTGATAGTTTTACTGATCTTTATGTTAACAATATTCTCATGAAAATGTTTTTGTTCGTTATTTTATTTACTATGCTTCTCAAAAGGTATATTATTATATACTGTAACCACTTTGTATAGAACTGTTTGCAAGGCAAGGTAAGGCGAGATGTTGGCGCTAGTGTAGAAACCCCTAAAACAGCACCTCTATGTAGACGAGACTATTCCTCCTCTGACCACTGAGGAGAATGGAGCTTGGCTGACTATCAGTTTATTACTCATACACTTACTTGTTATTCGCTACTTTTACTTGTTATTGCTTTATATTAAAATTAATTAAAATCTATGTCCTTCATATACTTTAAACTACTAACAATACCAGAAATGTTTTGAATTTATGGACTAACAGCAGTTGGAAACGAGATTCTACTGATATAACATGATTTTTCAACCATAGACAGCCCAATAATAGTGCTGGTGGGCACAGACAAGGCATAAAACTTTTTGTATTAAAGTAAAGCTTACAGTCAATAATGGTACACATATGGGCTTTCGGCTTTGAAATGGTTTGTTGAATACTGCCACTTGCTGATGCCACTGAATTGAAATCCTCAGCAATATTAAGAAGCACAGTGCATCTATCAACTAAATTAATTAACGAATTTTTTACCAATTGCATTTTGTCATGGTCTTCACCAGCCGTATTACTACAAGAGATTGGATATGCACAATCAATATTGACGGAATGCTCACGAAATCAAATTTCATGGCTATTTTAAAGATGCTACATCCCATCTCTCGTACCTCGACTATAACTCTCTGCTTAATTACTTAAATCTTTATAACTTGCTATAGTAGTAACAATAACAATGTACCTGCTTTAACAGGCCTGCTGTCTTATTTAGCCACTTTTTACATTTTTCGCATAGTTCATTAGCTGCATACCTTCATTACTTGTATATGTATCTTACTTGTATATGTAACTTAAGTTTGGGGAGATAGAAAGGAGTTTTTAGTAAGCAACATAAAATTAAGTAAAATTGGAAAATTAAAATTTATAAAACTAAAAGTGATAAAACAAGAAGCGAATGTTTATAAATTTATAATAAATTGTCTTTGTATTTACTTATAATTTGTATAAAATTGAATGTTAATATATAGGAAAGGCACATCATTAAAATCTTCCATGAGCCATCATAAAATTTGTGCAGTTTATGAATAAAAAAGTTTTTGTATCACTTTTATGAACATAACAATTTTTGTTTTGTTACATAATACTAAATGTAGAATTTGAAAGATTAATCATTAATTGAAATATTCGTATAAACAGTTTGCTTTAAGCATAAAACAAGATAATGTTTATTGTTAGGAGAAAATAATCACAGAGTCTGTATATTTTAAAAAACAGATTTATTATTTCTCGAAACACTAATATTTACTGTCATTCTTTACAACAAAGTGTTCGGCACAATATTCAGCCTTCAATAAAGATTTAAAAAGTTCGAGGTGAAACAACAACTTGAGAAATGTGCAGAAATAATGATAAATATTTATTAACAGTTTATATTCATATTTTAAAACAACAGCTGTTTAAGAAATTAATAGGAAAGAGCAAAACCATAAATTTCAGTTTAAAAATAGGTCACATGAAAGCCTATATCATTTACGAGTGAGTAAATACTGAAATAATGTTACACCAGTAACATGAACACAATTACATTATAACAATCGAAGTGAAATATTTAGATTAACAATTAAAATAAAATAAGTATAAAAAATGCAACAAAATTATGTTTAGAAAGCCAATTAATGTTTCATCTTCGGAAAATGAAATTAAAAATAAACTTCGTTATTTTTAAATATTTCTTGGGGATTTATTTCAAGAAATAATTGAGACTTTTAATAAGTAAGTGCAATAATTTAACGCAGAGAAAAACACTTAATTAATAAATTTTGCACTTACTTATTATCGTAAACACATTTATTACGAAGAATTATCTGGAAAGTAAAATTAATTCTGACAAAAATTTATCCCTCTTTTTATTCCCAATTTATTTAATAATTGTTTACCAGATTTAATTAGGAATTCTTCATGTGTATTATATTTTGTGTCATTTTTAGAAGTAACTAGTATTCGAATAACAATTTAATAATAGCTATTCGAATAACAATTTACCAGATATTTGAACTGTGAAAACTCATGCATATTTATTATGTTTTCATTTATTTTCACCCAAATTTTATTACAAATATGTAACTTAATTTTATTTAGTTAATAAATATCTAATATGGTAAATCCTATTATATAAAAATATTATTGTACATAATATCTTTAATCTTAAGTTATATAAAATGTTCTCCTTATATTTTATTGTTATATGTTTATATGTTATATTAAACAATATGTTTTATTAATACAAAACAGATGTTATTACGAATTTGTAAATTATATTAAATTTTGTGAGTAATAATCAAACTTAATTGGCATTCTAAGCATGAATACATATGTACATAACATTCATATCACATTTAGTTCTTTTAATACGTTAAGATATATACAAATAGTAAAGATAACTCTTTTTTTTTTACAAATACTGAATTTGCAGGTATCCCTTCACAAAAAAACAAATATTGGCACAGTAAATTTGATGACTTGAATTATTTCATCTTTGGGAACGAAATTTCTGAATAACTGACTAGATAACAAAGAAATGAAAGACTACCACTTTAGATATAATATAATAAAAACAATTGCAATCAATTCATGAGGTGCAGTTTAAAAATATCAGTATTTATGTTTAATAATGTTG
Source organism: Latrodectus geometricus (assembly GCA_026290005.1). Classification (NCBI taxonomy): domain Eukaryota; kingdom Metazoa; phylum Arthropoda; class Arachnida; order Araneae; family Theridiidae; genus Latrodectus; species Latrodectus geometricus. The sequence continues at coordinate 17,940 of JAPDSC010122322.1, read as the reverse complement.
ACTTATTTAATAATATATATGGAATGTAAAACAAGATAAATTTGGTTATGAACAATTATTATATCGTTAAATGTAATGTACCATAATTAGAAAATGATTTTATAAACATTATTACATTGTAAATTCTGAGCATTCATCAATTATATAATAAATAAAACATGGAATGTGTGTGTAGAATTGACTTATTTAATTTATCAATGTTATATTAAAACTTTAAAACAAAATTGAGACCCTGAATATTATTTGATTATTAATTTCGTAATTAATATACAAATAAGTATATATATATATATATATATATATATATATATATATATATTTAATATACCTATTAAGTTTAACTTAATAGGTACTTATAGGTATATTAAAAGATGAGTAAGAATATCTAATCCGAGTTTTTAGTAACGTGGATTATTTTGAAGTTTAGAATGAAACGAATTAAATGTTTTCGAACTCAAACATGATACAATTTCTGTGAAGCTTTCTGTTGATCCATTATTATAACTAGTTAATCATAATAAATTAATTTATATATTATTTATTATTTTTTTAAATTTCATTTCTGTGTTTTAAGTTTTAACTTTATGAAACTTTAAATTTTATGTAGTTTTTCCCCCCCCCTTTATTTCTATAGATCTTACATTTGAAATACAACGTACAAAAAGTAAAATTGAAAAAAAAAAAACAGTGATATAAGTCATTATTATTTTATTTTTGGTTTTCCCACTTAATTGACCTCCATTATCAGACTTTCATAATATTATTTTCTTAATTAATATTTTAATTTTTTCTTAAGTTATGAACTAATTTAATTGAACTATGAGGAAAACGTTATGAATAACCAAATATATTTCAATCCAGAAGATTTAATGCATAGCATTGATTTGAGTGTTGAAAAAATTTCATGATGATAGTTTAGAGAAGATGTTTTAAAAAATTCCTAATAGACACATGCTTAATGCAAAATCCCGTTCTATCAAACGACATAATATTACCAGAATGATGTTATATTATCTTATTTGAATCATTGAAAATCAAAAAGAACCTTTTTTCTCTATCAGATTATTACTTTTGTAACATTTTTATATATATATATATATATATTTATTTTACATTTTGTTTTTAACAATAACATATCATAAATACTATATAGAAGTTCACACACATACCAAAAGTTTGAAATACTAATATAAATAAAATTATAAATAAAACTTGTTTCATGTAACATAAAATTTAAATTGAATAAGACATGCATATTAAATTTCAAATGCACAAGACGTTTAAAAAAATTATGAAAAAAATAATAAGAAAATATTAATATACAGTTTTCAACAATTTGAGATTCAAATTATGTTATGGATACGGGAAATAATCATAAACTACGAAAAATATTAAACATTTTGTTTCATAATTTTTTCTCCATCTTACAATTAATTTCTCAAATTGTATAATCATTATAATGTCTACGTCATAATCAATAAAATAATAAGACTCAAAATGTTTCTCATTGAATAAAAAGTTAAAAAGTGTACTTCAAATTCAGTACTTTATTCCATAATTTTAATTGCTACATTGTAATTTTTTCATTTAAATTCAATTCTTTTATTTAAACATATGATAATGTTTCATAATAAGAAACAATTTTAGATAAGATTTCATGCATTACTTTGAATAATCATTTATAGAATTTTATTTACATTCCTTTCAAAATTAATGCATAAAATTTAAGATCAGAAATTGCTTCAATATACATATGATACTTCAAAATGTTTAAGTTTCAAATGTTTGAGGCATTTAATAAAAATTTACGATGAAATGCATTACGAAGAATAAAACAATAACCATATTGTGATTACAACAGAAACTTTGAAGCCATAAGTTTGAAATGAAAACTTAAATTATGTAATAAGTCAGCCTTTAACAAGGATAAAAAGTTTTTATTTTAAATTTAAATAGCCATAATTTATTGATTTCGGTAAAGTTTTGGTTCTCTTAGTTAATAAATTGTAAAGATTAGATTGTAGCAAAGAAAAATATAGTGGTAAGCATGTATGTAACATCAAGAGATCATCTGTAATATTTCTCCAAACAGTTGGAGTTTCAACGATCATTACTTTGTGTTTATATCTTGATGATAATTAGGGAAAATTTTTAAATTTCAAATAATCATGAATCCAAAAATGTTGTTGAATTTAATGATATTATCCTTAATATTTATTCAAATTGGCTGATATCGAAGAAATCAAAAACAGTATTGAGTAGTTGAGGCTTCATAAAAAATAATACTTCTTTTAAAACAAATTTCCTGGTAATTTTCATTTATCATTAATTAATCTAATTCCTTCATTCTATATGCATTTCAGATTTCAGTGTGACAATACGCGCATTATATTTGCGGCATATATTGTCTTTTTTTATATTCACTCGTGACTTTTAAGGTCCACATATTTTTTACATCAATATGCCACTAATCGTTTCAATTAGAGCTGGATTTTACTTTTTACAGACGACTAGCGTATTCATATCTTGATGCAATGACTTTTTACCCTGAAGATAATTTTCAATGCGTTTGCGACGCTGCCTGTTGCGCCGCAAAGGCTTGGCGTCACTTGGCTTCAAAGACTGAGTCTGTGCTGCCATAACCGCTGGATCTGTCGTCATGTTGCTGCTGCTGGTGTTGCTGATGTTGCTGCTGAACCGCCTGTTGCTGAGCTTGTTGTTGCGCGGCCGCCTGCTGCTGTTGCTGCAGGTGAAGGTGTTGTGTTTGACGTTTGATTAACGAAATACTGTTGATGTTATAGGGCAGGCTTGCGAATACCATTCTTTCCTCGTAGTCGTACTCGCAGAGGATTTTGTTTTCATGCAGATAGAACCGGTCACCCACGCAAAACCTGAAAGGCAAATTTAAAATTTCAGTGAATTCACATGTTTTAGAAACTTATGAGGATACTGATACGTTTTGTGGGATTGACTAATTAAAGATCTTAACAGTGGTCTAATAACTAAGTGTAACGAAATGGTATTATTAGAATAAAATTTAGTAAATATATATTGGGGGACAATTTAGTGTTGCTTACGATCGAAGATTTAAACTATGTTTCTAACACATCACTTAAATTTTTTTTTTAAGTCATAAGTAAAATTTGAGAACAATTTATATTTATATATAAACTATATATAAACTATAAATATATATAAACTATGTGATATATAAACTATAAGATTTTTATTAATATACTGCAATAAATAGAAAATAAGTTAGAGATAACATGAGATGTACAAAAGAAATATGTTACGAAATCAATTGACTGGACAAAAACAATCTGTAAACTATAATCCAGCAATACAAAATCAATATTCACGGTGTCTGTCAAATTCGAGAATATTGTGCATGCAAATGATTTAATTGCTTTTAATCATAAGTAAGTATTCGTGCCAATTACTCATCTTAATATTCATGCAATGATTTTTAAAATTTACGATTATAGAAATTATAAGTACATAGGTACAGGTAAAATAATAGTAGCTGTGATAATATATATAATAGCAATTTTGTAAATGAAGTTCATTTCATCTTTTTGATACTGTTAATGGATATAAAGTTAATATTACAAAAATCACATAATGTTATAAATACACTGGAGTGCAAAACTTAAGCAACAGGTGGTTTTTCTGACATAACTCCGCGAGAAATCATTTGAGGGACATGAAATTCAGACATGAGACTCATCATTTTGTACTTAAATGATGACGAAAGCATAGTTGCACAAAAATGAATACAATGTTTACAATATGGAATCAAATAAAAATAGGTTTTATTAAACTTACAGTATCCCTGCACAAGATCATCTGTACAAGAGGAACAATAACAAACAGATGTTCCTTAGTATGAGATATGCCCTCCTCTTACTCAATGGTTGCTTCGCCCCGTCTTCCCATACTCAGCACCAGATTGTCCAGCAGTTCTTGCGGTAAGAATGCCCATTCCTGAATTAGCATCTATTTCAGTTGCTGCGTATTCCCCGGGGGATGCAATTGTGCCACAATGCAACTCCCCAAAGTATCCCACACATGTTCTATGGGATTTAAATCAGAGGATTACGCTGGCCAATCCAGCAAGCGAAAAAAAACCCGAAACCAGTCAGCAAGCGCCATTGCTCAGAAACTGTGTACAGCAACAATGAGAGTCGTGACAAGTGTCGTGGTTTACTGTGGACAGATGCCTTCACAAAGGTGGCCTATTCGCCCGCTGTCCCGAACGCTGCATTCCATTGACAGTTTGCCATCGGCGGCACCGTTTAGAGTTGTGCAAAGAGCACAAACACTGGACATCTGATCAATGGAGTCACGTCCTCTTCATAGATGAGAGTCGTTTCAGTGCCATAAGCGATTCTCAACGCCAGTTGATTTAGAGAGAGGTTGGAACAAGGTTGTATCCCAGTAACATAACGGAAAGAGACCATTATGATGGTCCTGGAGTTCTAGTCTGGGGAGGCATTATGCTAAACAGGTGGACTGAGCTCCACGTTTTCAACAGAGGTTCTGTAACCGGATATCGCTATTGTCATGAGGTAATCCTTCCCCATGTGCGTCTGTTCCAAGGTGCCATTGGAGCAAATTTCATTTTCATGGATGACAATGCACGGCCACATCGGACTCATGCTGTTCAGCAGCTACTTGAAAGTGGAGATATTACCCGAATGGATTGGCCAGCTTACTCCCCTTATTTAAATCTCATAGAACATATATGGGATGCTTTGGGGAGATGCATTGCGGCATGATTGCATCTCCCGAGGAACACGCAACAACTGAAACAGATGATGATTGAGGAATGGGCACTCTTACCGCAAGAACTGCTGGACAATCAGGTACTGAGTATGGGGAGACGGTGCGTAGCAATCATTTCAGTAAGATGAGGGCATATCCCATATTGAGAAACATCTGTTTGTTATTGTTCCTCTTGGACAGATGATCTTGTGCAGGGATATTGTGAGTTCAATAAAGCCTAATTTTGTTTGATTCCATGCTGTATGCATTGCATTATAGTTTTAGTGCAATTATGCTTTCGTCATCTTTTAAGTACAAAATAATGTGTTTCGTGTCTGAATTTCATGTCTCTCAGATGATTTCTCGCGGAGTTATGGCAGAAAAACCACCTGTTGCTTATTTTTTCCACCAGTGTATGATCCAAGATTGTTGTAGTCATTTTAATCTGTAACAATGATACAACTCTTCATTTTAGAATGTCCTAAACTATTGGGTTCGTTTGGAGAATACGGTGATCAATTCCCTAAAATGATCCTTAAGTCAAAAAAATAATTGTCCACTGTTATCTATTGTTATATACTTGAGATTTAATCTAACATTGTTGCAGTGTTAGGGACCACAATAAATATCTTATTTTGCGGAGCCATAGAAGCTCCATATTTCTGACTATCTGCAAGTCAGTGTGGTCATTGATAGGCATGTTAACCTAAATTATCACTTTTTTCCTAATAAATCGGAATCTTTAATGCACAAATTTTTCCAAGTATCAGATTTCCTCCAGATCCTCGAACCTCCAGAGACCGAATGTAGATTCATCTGTGAACAGGACGTTGCTCATTCATCTAGCAACATTTAAAATGTTCACCTTGTACGAGTAACACGATGGTGACCAGTCTACAAAACACAAATCTTTGGCCTGTGAATATATAAGCTTTCATGATGGAATCCGTTGAGAGTCGTTAAAATCGAAACTACAATTAATTTTTAAAAATGATTTTGTAATAAAATCACGTTTATAGTGCAATTTCTTCTGACCTTTGGTGTTAAATACCGATATTCATTTTGTATTGTTGTAGAATTTGACCTTACATTAATCTTTTAACTTTTACATAATCCATTTCATAATAATTAATTTTATACAAAACTATTACAGATATGAAATTGATAACTATGAGAGAAGAGAATATACTATAGAAAGTAATTATTCTGTAAATTAATGAACATTTGTTTATTTTATAAGTAATTATCTATATATAGGCATTATATTAAACATAATTTAGAAGAAACAATTAATACAATCATCAACTCAGATATTAACAAACCTTCATCAAATAAAAAATAATTGCATTTTTGAAAAAAATGTAGTGCGACATATCTAAGAAGTTATATTGAGATATTTGCAATCTTTAGAGGTAGTTTTAAGGTGGTTAAGACGTTCATTATCAGAAGATAGAGAGTTCGAATCCCGACCCAACTGAAGATCAATCGAGTTTACTAATGGCTGCTAGGGTAGGTGAAATATGTCGTCTTAATATACTTCTTAATGTCTTGAAGTAATCTTGTTAGAAATATGTGGTCTTAATGTAATCCATGTGAAATGATACTTCTGGAACAACCAAGTCAAGAAGTCTTCTGTCCCTGCTTCTAAATTACGAAAATCTACCCACCTTCGAGACTATCATGGCACAATCTGAGAGGGCCACTCCCATTTCATAAGGTAATACAAAGTCTACCCCTTGTAAGGCTGAATATTGAAAATCCTTGTAACCAGGCATCATTAAAAAAACATTTTACAATATTTTTGAAGAATTTATATTATGGGCTTTTTCAGAAGAAAAACAGGAAGTTCTCCAAAATGCGTATTTATTTCAAATTTATGAATACATCAGTTCGATGATTAAAATGCATCTATTTTTAGTTTTCTATGGATTTACTCAGAAAAATTTAGTACGAATTATCATTGTCACGAAAATATCTGAGGAAGAATTGACGTGAAATTAACGCACACACCAGTACAATTTTAATTTTATGTTGTTTAATTCAAAATAAAATTGCTTATTGACCTTTGCTAATTAACTATTATTCCTCAGATTATCAGAATTATTTCAGATAAGAAAATATTTAGCCGTTCCTACGCGAGTCATAAATGCAAAGGAACATTATCACGGTGACATTTTTCTCCAATCAGTGCTCACTATCACAAGAATAAACGTTAATTTCCAACCTTTTCATTCCGAAATTGCGATCGGTGGTCCAATTAGTCGCTGTATGGTGGACACAAAAAATGTAATCGTTCACATCTAAATTCGAGCTTCTTCGCCCCATTACCGTCTTTTTGTGAAAACGCTCCAGGGGCATTAAGTCCCACAAAACTGACTTTTAGCAAAGAGATAATTATAATTCGACCCCTTTTCCTCCGACCGAAAACCCCTCTCGCCCGACCCTCCATAATAGGGAGCTCTAATTAACCCTCATTATGGCTAACAAGACAGTCTTAGTTTCCTATATAAGCCATATATTCCAGTAATGATCTTTAATTACCCCAGGTTTTCAAAGAGCGAAGAAAAGAGGAGAGCGAGAGAGTTGGTATATTACATGTAAGGAGGGGTAGCCCTCACAAAAGCAGTGGTAGAGGAGGGTAAAAGGGTAAAGAGAGAGAGAGAGAAAAAAAAACCGAAATTAAGATCTTTACTGCACGGTAAGAGATAATTCCGCCAGAGGTAGGTAGGCGATTAAGACTAATTACTTAGACTTAAGCAACCCCCCAGATAAGCCGAAAGCTTATTTGGGAGGGATAGCGCTTGTAGGGGGAGGGTTGTTACTTGCAACTCAGTATATTGGTAAACATGGTTTTGTGGAGGAGAAAGCTAAGACGAAAGGGGTGTTGAAGATAAGGGGGATGGGATGTGAAGGAATCGATGAAGGGTTTGATTGGCTCATTAGGGTCACATGGCCAAGTAGTGATGTATTCAAATCACACGTGGGATCGTATATTAGATTGCCCAAATTCTCTCTAATTGAGAACGATTTCCTTCTGAGTTGACTCACCGGGAAGAAAAGGAGGATTTTTAAATAATCCTGCAGAAGTTTGGACGAAACGCTCGCATTTTTACATTGCCGAGTAAAATTTGCAAAGCTTGGTCATTAACTGCTAACCAGTTAATGCTGCTCCCATGGCCATTAGCTGCTCTTGAAAGATATAATGTTGTTCAGTAATGAAGATGCCAGATGTATGTACTTATTTTTACCGACTAAGTTCAAACAAGGGTTTTACATTGTTAAATTAAGTGTACATTTTTGTGCTGTCTCCACAATTTTAAAATTGGATATTTCCGCTTGTTCAAGAATATGCTTATCAGAAGCACTGCAATTACTGCCTCTTTTAATTTGAAACCCACTGCCTAATTTTTTTATAGAAAGCAAATTGCTCAAATTTTCTGTAATATACTCAAAGTTTTGTTTTGTAAATTTAGGTTTTCCATAAGAATTACATTTTTTTATAAAAATAGATAAAGAATTCATTTTTAAAAATAATTGTTTGACAAAAGCATATTGCCAATACCACTGCTGTGATAGTTTTAAATAGTAACTGTTTGTGGTCAAAACATTCTATATTTTATTGTCTAAATTATAAGTTAAACAATCCATAAAGCTATTCTATCACTTTTTGGTTCTCTAATTTATCTTAATGGTACATTTCAATTCAAACATTACGAAATTCCTCCGAAACTTTTTAAGAACTTTCTCATTTATTCCGGCAATTAGTTTTCAAATATAAATTCTATAAGTAAAATTTATGCAAAGTTTATCAACAAAATATGAAATGATTATCATAATTTATTGCGAAAATTATTAAGTTTGATTGTTCCGCAAAGATTGACTTAAAATTTGATAAATTAAGGCTCAACGCTTTGTATGTAAAATATACAAGAAAATGTTATGTTTTGCAAATAACCTTTAAAGCTTATTTGCAAAGCATAACATTTTTGTAACATAAGAAATTGTAACAACCAAAATCGATGTTACAATTTAATGTAAAATAAATTGTAACATCGATTTCTTAATGTGTATAAACCAAGAAATTGCATGTAAGATTCTCTCACACAATTAACATTTGAACAATGTTATCTGATAAAAAGATGCTATGATTCCTCATGTAAGAAAGTAAAATGCTAACGAGTACGATTCTGATTTGATCAAAGTCGAATCGTAGCCATTCATGTCTGTAGATTATCATATTGAGGTATTGCTTCCCCATCGATGCAGAATATGGAGTTGGTGGTATTAAGATGATGATGTGGAATACCATGCTTGATCTCAGCAACAATTATCTTTAACAATCGAGAAAACAGACAAGTTATTCCTATGTCCTTATTGTACAGCCACGAGTAAAAAATAGGGTCGTCTACAAGACAGCAATTGTCGATACGAGCATTTTGATGAAGTATGCAGCAGTATGAATTGATAGCTCAATTAGCATGGCTTCGGCTACCCTTATACTTTATTTAAGGCAAAATTAGTTTCTTGTGTGCACAATGATGGATACGGAAGCAAAAATAACGTGACATCATGTTTTCTGATGAACATTGCTTCTGTTTACCCGATCATAACGGTTTTCATATTTAGCAGAACTATAGCGAATATACATAGCCACAGTGCATACAGCATTGTCAAAATGTTTCATCCCTTGGGTTGATAGTATGGTCTATTGGATACTAGTCTTGACCATCTATTATTCATACTCACATTTTGAACATCGATTGTTACGTTTCTGTTGTGTTAAGATCTGTGGTACTGGTTTTTATTAAAACCCTACGAAACGCTACATTTCCACTGGATAATGTATGACCATATATTGGCGGATTAGTACGGTTTTTTTATACAAGAAATGTGTGGTTGCTGTTTTAGCAATCATGCTCTGCAAATCTCTCACCAATACAAAACTTCTGATCAATGTTAATTAAACAACTAGATCATCACATTACATCAGTTACTATGATGAGTTTTAAGAACATTTTTTTAAGTTGTATGAGCAGATGTAGCTATAGATGCTATTTAAATTTGACTCAATGATCAGGCTTGTTTGAACAACAATTGCTGCCAGAAGAGGTTATCTTGTGTGTTAATTTTTCAGGATCCTTCCAAATTTTTTGATAAGTTAATCACTTGTACTTTTCCAAGCATAATATATTTGTCCAATATCCATTATGAAATATGCATGATTATCTGCAATAAGGAATAGTTGAAAGTCCGATAGGAATCTTGTAAAAGTGTCTGAAATAACAAGATTATTATTTATTCAATGAGATGTTCTCAACGCTTAGTAAAATTATGTGAATCTAGTTATAAGCACAATGTGAACACATTTAACAATGTAATATTTTAATCACATAAAGTATTCTCCATATTTTCTGCTTCCACGTATATCAGAGGGCTGCTTGAGAGATTTCTAGTTATCTTTATTTCCATAAATACATAAATACAGCTCAAAATCTATGAAAGTCTTCAAAAAAATCCATAATTTGGGATAAGTGTTAAAAAAACTATGCCTTCAACAGTTAGTTTATCCATTATTTAGATAAGTAATGTTATCAATACATACCCCTTAGCCAAAAATCACTAGATATCCTGCCAGAAACATACCATGAGTATATGAGTGTAAAAACATGCTAATAAGAGCATACCACATGAGTGTAAGAACGAGCTCTTGGTGCAAAAGCTAACGAGGCCAGTCCCAACCTAAACTTAACTTTGGGGAAGAACACTGTGTGCTTCTACTTGATCTAAGCATATCTGCCAAGGTGGGGATTTGGGTTTTCACTCTTTAGACGTGTAAATATGACTCACTATATATGAAGTATTTTCCTGGAAGACATGTTCAAATACCTTACAGTGGATTTAACTTTTAGACTATCTGGATGCGGTGTCAATGTACATTTAGAAAATATTTTGTGAGGCAAAATTATACAGACAGAATTATTTCAAATATATGGAAAATCGAGAATCAAAATAAATAACGTAAGACTAACTGCATGTGTTTCACGTTACTGAAAAATAATTACCTGTGATTGCACTGTTGGCAGGCGAAGCATTCTAAATGATAAACATTCCCTCTGGCCCGCATGACCATCTCAAATGCTGGAATTGTCTTATTGCACGCAGAACACAAGCCAGTGGTTCCAAACAATCTAAAAGAGAGGGAAAATACATTAACAACTCATATTTATAGATTCAACATATACCATCAAAAATGAAATTGTTATTAATTTTCATAACAATTCAAGCAGTGATTTTTCAATTTGTGGTCCCTTGAATACTGTATTTTGGACGCTTAAAATTAGATCTTTTAATTCTGATTCCACTAAGGAAATATGCTATAAATTCGATATTTTAAGACTGGAATAAATTTGATTTAAATTTATTCATAAATTGTAATTAAGTAGTTTAAGCTTTTTCTAAATAATATTAATGATACATTTCTCTAATCAGCAAAACTATTTTGTTTAAAGTAAATATTATTTGAATGTGTTTTTTATCCTTGAAATGCACGAAGCAATGATTTTGAATAAAATCTGATCAAAGGTACAACAAATGCAATACAATTAGCACAAAAATTAAAGAAAATAAAAAATTTTGTCCTATCCATGGAAATACAGCATTATTCAAATTTGTGCGTTAAATCCTCACTTTTTATAACAGGAACATAAAAATGTCAGATCGAATTATGGTTCTTTATTTCGTGAAACATAACACTTTATAATAATTGAAATAACAATTAAGTTTACATTGTAACTGCTGTGTAAAATAGTATTTACTACCAAATTACTTCAATTAGAAAGTTTTTATATATGTATCTGCTAAAAAAAATTTTTTTATTTATTTATGTATATACTTTGAAAGGTCAAGATAATATTTTGTCTCTTTCATAATTCGAAGATGTCAAATTAGAAGTCTGACATAATGTTAAAGTGGTCAACGTTTAACACTATACTAGCTTAAATGATGTAAAAGGCATCTGATCCAGAGAGAATGGTATCAAAATGTATCAATCCTATGTTACAGGTAAATTTTAGGGAAAATGTTGACCAAAATGATCAAGACAAATGGCTGTTATGAAGATTCAAAGATAGAGGTACAAGAATCTTTGACCTTTCCTCTATCGGCGACTGTTCACGAGCTACCTTTCTATGTATCTATGAAAAATGGATGAATGACGGTGAAACCAAGTTTTTAATTCGTCAGGAGAAACTCAGAACTGCCCAAAACATTTTTAGTTTATGTTATGAAACTAATAGAGGATACCGCAGTGCTTAACGTTCATACATCATTAATGACGCTAAACGTTCAATGACTGCCTTATTTATTACATGAAAATTGGTGGTAGACTGTCATTCATTTGATGTGGTTAAAAGCAATGCAATTCAAAGTAAAAACTGCTATGTTATCACATAATTTTTATCATATACCTTCTTTTTCTTTACTAGCCGCCGTGCTTAGGCCAACCCCTTTCTTGGTTTATATTTTTCTCCTGTATTTCCCTTCCAACAGCTGCTGCTAACTTTTTGTCATTTACGGCACATTTTAAAACGCCGGTTCCAGTTCACACTTTTCAAGTTACCCTGTTCTGGGAAAACAAAACAAGGAGAAGCTCTTAAGAAGATGAATTTACAAGGTACCCAGAGGTAATGGATGACAACTTTGATTCTATTCAGTCTCAATGTTAAATGATTAAATGTCATGTATTATGATTAAATGTTTATTCCTTGTCTACCTTTATCAGCTCTTTTAAATTTACTTATATTGGCTCAAAACAAACTTTTATATTAGTTATATTGAAATATTAAATTAATTTAAAAATATTTCCTTGTCTGAATTTACACCCATTTCTTTGTTTATTCTCTAGCTAATTTCCACAAAATATTCTTAAGCATATGGTTCAGTGTTGTCTTGTTACTGTCTGTACCTGGTTTTAGGGTAGCTATCAGGGTAGTCGCTGACGTTCTGTGTCGTGAAGGTAATATGAACGTTAAACAACACTATGCTACTAATTAATCGTTATTTACAAGTTCATTTGGCACAAGTACTCAAAATTGCAACTCGATAACAGTTGATGAAACGAGCAATTGCGGAAATTATTGTACTTCTATCTTCGGACCATAACAGGTTTCCCTTTGTATAAATCATTTAAAACATCGGATTTTATCTTGGACACACACATGACATCATAGAAATGATGTTTTACTTTTTCCCTCACGGGTTATATACCATCTTCATTTAATCAAATGCCTTCCACGTCAACAAGGTTGACAAAATATCAACCAGTGATAATTATCATTATGTTTTGGAACTTCAGTGTAAGAATCCACGCCATTTATGAATAATAGTATAATGGATATACTGTAAGTAAAATATATTAAAATTAGGCATATTTATTAAATATTTTACAACATATCTGAATTGTATATTTCCTTAAAGTATCTATATTGATATATAGATACTGCCTATATTGATTGTAGATGATTAAAAACCAAAAGATATAGAATTTGGTTTTTAATCATCTACATCTTTGAAGAAGGTTTAATCTGTTAAAGCAAATGAATCAAAGTTACTTGTTGAAAGGTACTTAAAATCTCTCTCCGTATGCGCAGTTTATATAAAAGATCCACCCACAAAAAACTTATAAGTAGCTTTAAAATTGGTATATACTGTAAAAAAAAACCTATTTATAAAGTACAACTTGCACGATGTGTTATTTAAAATGACATTTTAGTTGGCACTTAGAGTGAAATGCTTAGTTTTAGCACATGATATTACATATTTTATGCATATCTTTTTCATTATTCTGATTATGAATCAAGTTGGTAAGAATATATTAGATACTGAGTTTTCTAAAAATTACACATAATATATTACATGAAAACTAACAATTTAGCAAAATACTGCTCTTATAAATGATACTACATAAAAATCAACAAGAGTAATATATAGTTATTTGATTATATTTTGTATACACATTTGCTTAAATTTTCAGAAAACTCTAGAATGAAGAAAAATCATGGTTATGCGAAGAAAAAGCAGTCTCTACTGTCAGAAGACATAAGTCCCAAAGGGCCACGAGGAACAGCGTCTCGAATGTGTCGCAATCATTTAACGGTAAAATCACGTCCACCTAGATAATATCTCCGTCTTCTCAGGTACCATCGAGGCATCCACGCCTACGCCTCTTTTCAATATATAATCCGCTCTCTAATTAAATCCAAAGATTTTTCCCTCCACACGGAAAACATTTAGTCCATAATTCATGCAATTTATATACATCATATTGAAAAACATTCGCTCGCGGAAACTTCTTCGGGGTGCCATTAAGGTAAATATTTAACTACCCTTTTGGAGGGAATATTTCTCAGCCACGCCTCGCGCACAGGGTGCTTCCCTGAGAATTTAATGAATGACGCCACTGAAGCTTTTGGCGATTAGTGTTCCACGGATAGGCGTCAATAATAAATGAAATCCTATTAGAAGAGAGGGAAAAGGCACTATGGCCGTTGGTCTCCAGGGTAAACGCTGATCGTACCCATTAAAGGCGATTTCTCGCCAAAACTGGGAAGGCGAGTAATTATCCTTCCCTTATACTCATGCTTACGAATTTAAGTTGAATGGAATATTCAAGGATGATCTTTATGTTTAACGATGCACTTCGGTTTCTGGCACGTTCTGGATTAATCGAGAATCGTCAAGGGAGAGGAGAAAATCCTAGTATTCTCTCTTCCTTTGATGCATATATATATACAGAGAGAAAGAGAGTTAAAATCTGCGGTTGAGGCAGTTATGGAATTTGTCAAGCAATTTTTGGTGTCTGAATCAGCAAATCGTCTTTGATTTCTAATTTACCATAAGTTGGAACGTTTGACATAATTTAAGTTCATTATAAAGATCCATTCATAATTTAAAATATCTATTATTATTTGAAGATTTTATTTAATTACAAAATCACAAGAGTATACATAATGAAAAAAATCAACTACGCAATTAAATTATATATTTTAAATACAAAAGAATTCAGCAATACATTTTCATAGAAGAAGACTAGCCTTGTTTTAAGGCATCTAACCTAGGATTGTCATTTATTTGTACAATTTCATATAGCTCTTATGTGTAATAGAAAGCCAAACATACGTAATGTTTTGTGAGATGTTCATATGATGTTATTTTTAATATCCTTAAGAAATCTTGTAGTTCAAAGTAGTTTTAAGTCATAGTATTCTTCCTGGAAATTGAATGGTCAATGAATGATATGGGCTTCACTTCAACAATTCTTGGATTCATTGACCACCAAGGAAGTGGTTATTTGTAATAATTCGAAGTTCACGAGAAATCATAGGCTTTAAATGAAATAGCTGAAAAAATGAGTAAAGAGCTATAAATCAAATGACAAATTAATTGTCACATGATTGCACCAAACAATAATAGTCCATTACAGTTTGCAGCACATATTTCAGAACTACAATACATATTCTATGAGTCAATCATGATGGGAATGTAATTTCTAAAAAATTGCTTTTAATACAATATTCTTAACTATAGCTGTTAAGAACATTGTCATTATCTTCAATAAACGATGGATAAATCTTTATGAATCACAATAGATAAATATTTGACCAACGGACGGAAAGACATTCCTCAAAAACTTTTTTAATTTTCCTTGACTTATATACTGATATAAGAATTTCATTAATGCTTAATACACATTTTTACCAGTTATTTTTAACCCAAATACTAAAGATGAACTATTATGCCACACAGAAAATTGTAAAAGGAATTGATATTCTTAGATTTTATTGTTCTGATAATCATGTCTAAAAGCTATGTTTAGGGCTTCTCCTTAAGATATCTGAAAATAACTCTTGTAAACTATTTTCAATGCTTCTAATGAAGGCTCCCTTATATTAATATATAAAAACTATTAACATTCAACTTGTTTTAGTTGGAAATAATTTAGTTATGTATATTTTAGAAAGTAATGAAACAATTTTTATATTAAATCAAAAATAAACTATGACAGACATCAAAATACTTGTTATAATGATAGTACTTAAATTCCAGAATATTTACTATAGTTAAAATAATGATATCATCTGAAACTCATAGATTCACTAAAATAATTTGTAGTGGAAACCTTGAGGGACTTATTCAAATAACAATGGATTTACCTTTAAAACTTCGACTTTACCATTCGACATGGAATAATTAATGTGCTTTCTTCTTATATAAGTTTCTTCCACAAAAGATTCCATTACCTCTAATGATCTCCCAAAGTATTCTTTTTTTCATTCCGAAATTCTCAGGATAATAATAAAAAAAAATTGTTAAAGCTACCGAATGCTTTTGCTGACATATAGTCTTTCTCTTAACAATTGTCTGAGGGACCAGACTAATCACGGAGGCAAGAGGAAAACCGAGAAAAACATAAAACAATAGCTCATTTGTGCCCAAGAAAAACCCGCGGGCCAAACCTCGGAAAGGGCGCGCCCGCTTAGTTAGGGCGCTTAATTGCCCCATACTGGTGTGTTTTTTTCCCCTCCGCCGTATCTCTTTCATGTGGGAGACTTTTCATCATTATCACCCTAGTTAAGCGCCTATTGATGATAAGGGCAGAGTGAGAAATGCCCGGACAGAAAGTCGAATGGATCAACAAAGCAGCTTATGAGGAGAGTGGAGGGAAAAAAAGAGGGAAATTTCGTCACTGGAAAGGGAAAATTGACACTCGTCGGAAATGCCCATTCATTGCAAAGTGCCTTTGCGAGTTCCAAAAGCTTTTGATTGAAAGAATGCTTGTTATTTTGATTGGAGAGAAACTACGCTTTTTTGTTTGGGAACTGTGACTGGAATTTATTATATATCAGGCAATTCAAGAAGAAATTGAAATTAGTTTTTTTTCCCCTTTTAATCAGTGAATAGGGAGGAATTATTTTGAATTATACTAATTTATTTTTGAATGTGTGTACATAAATGAAATATTGTCAACCGCAGTTTCTATTCTTAATATAATTTAATAAGAAATTATATTGAATTACAATTACATTTCATAAGCGAATATAAGTGTAAAATTAATTTCTGTTTAAATATCAAGGGGTTTTATCAATTTATTAAATTTTTGCAAAAAGAAATTCCTCTAATATTTGAATGAAATTATTTTATAAGAGAAATTTTAAAGTAAAAAATAAATCTCAAATTCATTTACAAATTCTTAAGCATTCATACTGAAATATATTTTACTTTTCTTAATTATACAGGAACAGATATACGATTCAATGGAGGAAAGAAATGGTTAATTTTAATTACATTTATATAATAGTATTTTATAACAAAATTTCTTAACAACTAAGGTACAACTTTGATATATCCCCCAAAAATTACGCGCCAAATCTGGCACTCCCTATGGACTTTTTTAGAGTTGCTGTTTCTTATTTTGGTGTTGCCAATTTAGTTTTTTTTCAGCATTTAGGTTTTTGCTGTTGCCAAATATAGTATTTTCTTGTATTTTGTACCATTTTTTGAATTTTTTTTAAAGTTTTTTAAGTATTAATTATTTGTATTTAACGAGAATCCATCTTGGCTAGAAAAAAATGGCGCCAAAAACAAGTATTTTGCTTGGCGAGAAAAAAAGTAGCCAAATTTCCGATTTGAGGGGGTGTATTAAAGTAGTTCCACAACTAATCATCAGCACATTATACAAATCAAAATTTATATGTTACGAAAGTTTATTCAAAAGGATACATTTTTTAAAACGAAAGGTTGTCAGAAAATTCAAAGATTCATTACAATTTTGTAATGTACTATATATATATATATATACTGTATATA
Organism: Latrodectus geometricus; assembly: GCA_026290005.1. Classification (NCBI taxonomy): domain Eukaryota; kingdom Metazoa; phylum Arthropoda; class Arachnida; order Araneae; family Theridiidae; genus Latrodectus; species Latrodectus geometricus. The sequence continues at coordinate 309 of JAPDSC010122322.1, read as the reverse complement.
TATATATATATATATGACTTACAAAGGATATCAATATATGGTAAATCCCTTTTTTGATTTCCAAAGAACGTATAAATCCAACAAATAAAAAATTATGAATTTTTTATAAAATAAAAATTTTTTATCTTAATATTAGTTACTATTTTTTTAAATGATCTGGTTTTTCAATATGTATACCAATAGAAATTGAAAACAGACCACCCTTAATTCAAAGATTAATGAATAAATCATGGTCAATCACGTTCTTTAAAGAATTTTCATTTGTTTCCCGAGTAAAAATAAAAAATTATTTTAGATGACCTGTCCAAG
>JAPDSC010122316.1:2745-12862 GCA_026290005.1 Latrodectus geometricus | reverse complement strand
CTTGTAAATTATTTTTCCATTCCTATAAAGAAACGTTTTTTATTGCAAATATCAGGGCTCTGAAGATATAAACACTTCAGCTAGACAGACAAGTACACTAGTATAATGAATAGATAGGGAAGAGCAAGTTAGTTAGACACAAAATCACAACTACCAGATATCTCTACCCATCTACTGATACTGTATACTATCACAAAAGTGATCGGAAGAAAGGAATATAATAGCTGAACTTTATAATTTTAATAAAGGGATATATACTAACCACTTTATCATCTGATAAGATTATGCAAATTTCAGCTTTTTAAACAACAAGAAAAGTAGATCCCATATTTACATAAATAGTACTAAGTTCTGTAAACAGTAAACGACGAAACTACTCGTAGTAGTTATAGACCAAAAACTTAACTGGAGGCCCATTTCTATCAAGTCAGTATGGTAATAGTTATATGGCAGTAGAAATGCATCAGTCAATATAAGAATTGTATTCACTAGCTGGGGTGACAAGCAAAATCATCATATTATACTGTGTAAAACTGTTTTAGAGAGTATGTTTTCTCACAGCTCTTGTGTTTGAGAAAGAATACCGTATACAAAAGATAAACTACGTCTTTCATAGATTCAGAAACTTTTTTCAATATCATAGCAACATATAAAACTGCTAAGATCAAATCACTACAAATCACCACTTCACATTAAAATAGAAGTCAAATCAAAAATGGCCTGCATTTTAACGCAATCAATTTATGAAAAATGCACCTCAGGGGACACAATCTAGCCAGGATTATTCACTGTTGATTTTTAAGTTAATTTCATGGATACTGAAGACTTCCAAACAGACCATAATATTCAGTAAAATATCTACATTAATACCTCAATAAAAGACAATAATCTGGAAATAGGAATAACTGTATACAATAAAGGTCAAAAGTTACAAATCTGGTTCACAAAGCTAAACTTAAATAATTCAATCATTTATGCCGAACTATCAGCCATCCTAAAACCTGCCCTGCTCTCGACCTTTACAATGGTTCTTAATACTATATAGTTCAACTTCAGAATTGCATGAGTCTGATGGGAATTTCAAACTCACACAACTAATGCACCATAGTTCGGGATATTAAGAATAATTAAATAGGCTCTTATAAATCTATCTAAGCTGAATAAAAGAACATTTCAGCGTCCATGGAAAAGAGGAAACAGATAGTTTACCTGAAAATGATATATTTTTTGGACAATTCTTACTCATCACACTTTTTCTGAAATCTCATCTCAAGTATCAGCAAATGATGTAAATAATCTGAAAATAGAAAGAAGAGTGAGGCAACTTACTTAATTGGGGTATTTATAATATCCATCTAGAAGTTAGTTTCACCCAACTTTCATGACTGCAGCAAAAGGTTCCATTTGTCAGCTATCATGAATTAGCTTCCTATCATCACAAGATTGATATCGTGGCATCTCCAAATTGTGAATTAATTGGCTAATCTCATCCATTATATCAAAGAAAGTTTATTTTAAATATCCAAATACCATCCACCATGTACAAATCTTACAGAATTGTTGGCAGGCCTAACCTACCCAAATGCGTAATGCATAATGAGTTCCAAAGCAGGGCCATGTTTTAGAGAGCCTTCAGCTGATATTGCATTTCACTACTTCTCCGAATTATTGACTCCCAAATTTCAATAATAATTCTTTAATATTATATCTCACATAGCTTGATAAAGTTTTCTAAAAGTTTATTGAGATAAGAGAAACGCTTAAATTGTTTTAAATACATGTTCAAATATTTAGAATAATTCACAGATCGCTTTTTTATTTTTTATGCATTTTAGGACAAAACTGTGGTAATATGATTGCTCAACTATGATTAGACACCAGTTATAGTTGATTAAATTAATCATTTGATCATGCCCGAACAAAAATATTTTATTTTTAGTTTTATTTTAAATTTTCAAGTAATTAATAATTTCTATGTTTTTGTTTATCAAACATATTTATTTTAGTTATTTTAAAATAGAAGAATTAAGAAGAAAAAACAGTTGATACTAAGAATTAAAAAATCTCTAGAGAAACTACAAATATGAAGATGAATTATCTTTTTTAAGCTTTCCTCTCGTTTTCTGAAGAAATGCAAGGAAAATTTATAAGTAAAAACTATGCAGAACTAAAATGGCTAAATTAAACGGGAAAAATGAAATTCTATTGTATTGATCAACTAATTAAAAAAAATAGCATATAAAGACAAACCTGGTTGCTGCAATATGGCATTAATTAAATGTTGATAATTCAAATAACATTTACTGATGATAAGAAAATTTCTATTGATATAACAAAAAAGCAAGTTGTAATCACACTGAATAATTGTAAAAGCATTTCGAAGATTTCTTTTGGCACAGCTTGTTCTTTTTGGACCTCGTGCCATAAAACCCAACCAACCATCTGAAGTTTTCTTTTAACGTTGAAACACAATTTCATTTTTTAAATTATTATGTATGCGTTGTATATAGAAAGTTTCTAAAATTATCTAGATATATTTGTCAATATTTTAAAATACAGGCCTAGATTCTTTGACAAATCTTTAAGGAAGATCAAGAATCTGTAACAAAATAATTAAAATCAAAAATGAAATTAATCTATTCATGCTTAAACAAACAGTCTCTTGGGCTTTAAATTAAGAATACTCAAATTTCCTAAGCATTTATTTTTAAGATTATAAATTATTTTGTTTTTATGGCTTTTTTTTTAAAGAAAATGTATTAGAAACTGATATTAAATAAATAGAGTATATATAATTTTATTTAATTTAAAGATAATTGCGAATAAAATGCATAAATTCTGATGTATTTTGTTTTTCCGTGATTATTCAAAGTATTTTCATGAAATTCTTTTTAATGAATTAGATACATATTTAGAAGGAGATAATTGTATAGTCATTCACGAAATATTCTGAGCAAATTTTATAAAAATGAAATAATTTTCAAATCATAAGTATAGATACAGTGGCGTATTAATCATTCAAGAGAAATAAGTTGTTAATATTAATTCAATGAATATTTGGGATAGAAAAAAATTATGATAATTGTTTTTAAGTACTATTTCTTTGTTTCTTAAAAGCATACTTCACGTATTTTTTTTTTAACTTGATCCCCTACATGAAAAAAGGCAAATAAAATTCTATCACTATTAAAACTATTTTCAGAGGTAATTTATTCTTTAGAGGTAAACATTTCTAATGTGAATGATTAAAGTATAGAATGCTGTGCAAATATTTATTGAATACGAGCCCTTCTCAAATGCATTTTTTAAATTTCCAGCTTTGGATTTTTTTTATGTTGTGATCCCCATTTAAACTTCATAAAATTTAACTTTGTGAAGCAAATATTTGGCTGAAGTATAAATAATTTCTTTGTTTTAGTGCAATATTATAGTTTACATAATAAATATTTTTAAGCATTATGCAATTAATTTAATATTTAAAAATCATGAAAATAGAATTTTAAAATTACTTGTATTTAATTTTGTACTAAAAGAATTTTTAACTTATACACATATAAAATTGATAAAACTATATAATATTTTTAAATATATTTTATGGAACTGCAAATAAATATCAAACTACAAGTCTTATGTGCAGTAAATGAATGTTGTACATTTGAAAAAAAGTTAAAACTTATTTAAATACAGTTTATATTCCTTTCAGAATTGTCTCTCATTAAAAATATGGAATCTCTAATGTTCTTTGATTAATGGCAGTAAACTGACGTTTAATTTATTTCGGAGACTTTATTTTACACTATATGGCATCTGTTTGAATAATCGAAGTCGAAAATTAATGCAGCTCAAAATCAACCTCTGGATTTCTTATTTCATCCTGAAAGAGGAAGATTACACGACAGTCATCATCCGATGCCATTAAGGATACCATTAAGGAAAGGAGTTCCCATGAGAGATTAAAAACATTGATCTGAAATATATTGACAATATTGTGAGCCGTGGTCCCATTTTTTTTTTTCCTTAAAACGGTAGAATGGTAAGGGGTTCTTCCAATATTGCTTTTATTAAAGTATTGGTTACACATAATCATCAAATAGGATTAATCTAAAGTAATATACTATTCCGAAGATCATGAAAATGTGTATTATCTTAAAAATTTTATTGTGTCAAAGTCCCATGTTGACATGAAAATTTTAAGACTATGTCATCATCATCGTCATTTAATTATTAAAGATGAAATTTAAAAAAAATATTTTAATTTTTAGATTTTTTTAAAGTTAGCATTTATTATTGAATTTTATTAATCAAAAATCTTATACTAGCTTGTTGGTTTGTAAGAAAATAAGTACAAATTGTTTAATTTAGAGATACATGAAATAGACAATATCATAAATTATATCCAAACTTGGTATCCACATTTTTTACACACACTTTAGTGTGAAGTGTGGTCTATCAAATTAATATTTAACGATATTATTTTTTCGATCATATCTATGAAAAAATGTGTCATTTAATGATGTGATTTGGCACTATTTAAATTGCAAATAAAATTTTTATTTATTTGTTAAAATAAATATATTAGTAAATTGTTCTTCATTTCTTTCACATTTTGAAAAAAAATATTAAAAGTTCTAAAATTCAGTGACACATTTTTATAGCGAATAAGTTTGACGGGATGATACGTTATTATCTTAGTTCTTTTAATAATCATATTTCATTTATTAATATAAAGTAAAAATGAAGAAGCAAATATAAAATTTATAAATATGTATATATATTTACTTCACTGGAACAACTAAAGTAATGAGTCATAAAAATATTGTGTTTACAAAAATATGGCTGTCTAGAAAATATTTAATATAATCATATATTCTCTAACATGTGGATTCTTTAACGTTACTTTTCAGTTAAAATGTGTATAAATATGAATTTGATTCTACTAGGAACATTAATTTTAGGTCAATTTCAGTTATTTCAATTTCCCTATAGACTCTTATCATTCCCTTAGTTCAGAAAGTAACAAAGATACAGCACACAATATCCGATCCATATAAAATTTCCATTTGTATAAAAAAAAATTTTCTTCTATTTTATATAAATAAATTTCCAATTGATTATTATACAATTAAAAAAAAACATTTTTATCATTTACATATGTGCAGTAAAAATTTATTTATTCAACTTCATTCCATTTCCAATACATTATTTTATTTCGATATCAAATATTTTATTTTACATCAAATATACTTTTATTAGTATAACAATAATTTTATTTTATTTTGTAAAATTTTAAGAAGTGACAATTTTTTGTTAAGGATTTTACCTTTTGTATAAGAGCAAAATTTAAAACAAACTTTCAAATCCAAGAATATAAAATTAATTCTTACAAAAACGCAAATCAGCATTTTACTAGATCCATACAGTTATTTGCTATTGATACACATTATTTTTACCTTTTCATATCATAAGGTGAGAGCAAATATTATCTTCATTAATTTTTTATTGATCTCCTCATTACTTTCTTCTCATCTAATATTTATCTTCGTGCACTGTATGTACAATTTATGTTAAATATTTACCAGAGAATGTTTGAATTATAAATGAGTATGTTTACTATAGACATAACGTAATGTTTTAGTAACAATGTATTTAATAATTTAATGAGGGTATGGTATAGATAATATACCTATTAAATGCTTACAATAAAAAGTAAGATTTCGAATTTCTCAATAAGGTATTTTAAAACTGCACCATGTTTTTTAAATATAATATGGTATATACAAGTTTTAAGATTTACATGAAATCCATTAATAATATAAGGAAAACTACATTTGTAATGTAAAACAGCTTAGACTTGATTGCAAATCGAATTTTATAAAGGAAAAATAGTTCTTATTGAAATATTGAACGTTTCTTAATGGAGATATAGTGAAGTTTTGGGGGTAATAGTTCTTATATATATGTATGTATGTATGTATGTATATACAAAATCTTCTTTTTATATTCCTAAATTCACAACCATAAATTCTGTACTTATTGAGTTTAATTAATAAGAAATAGTAAATTAGGTATAAGTTATATTTTCAAAAAGATAATTTGTGTGTGCTTAATAATATAACTATTTCTTTAAATTCTGTAACTATTTTATGGTGCGGGAATGATAGAACTTCAAACATAATCTAAGCAGAAATTTTAATTACAAAAGAATATATGATACTATGAACATTTTTAATAAACTAATAGGATAAAATTCTAAAATAAATATATATTCGTTGTCTATTATAATACATAAAATCAAAATGAAGTTTATATCAAGGCTATGGTATCGAGTTTATATCAAGGCAGTTATCAAAAATGTTGCGATAAATTATGCATATTATGCACTTGATACCTGCATATTTTGTATTTAAGACGGTTCAAAGTGTTCATTTAATATCTCTCTATTAAATATGCTCTAATAATTCGTGATAATTTTAATTTGGAAAAATTTTGGCTGTTATTCATTAGTATTTCATAAAAGGAAAAATAGAAATAAATGTAATTTTATTAAAAAAAAGCTGCTTTATGTAAAGAATCTATTTAAATTGGATGTTAGTATGCATTTTTAAAACATTTGATTTGCTTATGGTGTTAACATTTAAGATATTGAAATAATTCATTTATGATTAAGATTTACTTAAAATATTTTTTTATTGTTTTTAATAATTATTGTATTCAAATGCATACAAATAATTTGTATTTAATTAACAATACATATTATCAATGAAAAACATGTTTAAATAGGGTGTCTGCACTTAGTTTTTAAAAATGGTTAATTATATTTTAACTGCGTTTCTAATGTGCCCATACCTTTAACAAATTAAAATAAACTATGTAGGCTTTTTTTTAGAAAATTTTATTGCAATTACCAATTATTTATGATTCATTTAAATATAAATAGTTTTTATTTTATTCATAATAAAGAATTTATAGTCAAATATTAAAATCTTGATGTACAATCAAAAGAACAAATATCTTTCCTTAGCAATTTATTTAGATCACAAATATGCTCAAATAACACTCATTTGAAATAAGAAAAATAATTAATTGCATATTTAAAAGTTCTACAAGGAAGAGTTTGTATAATAGTAATATTAAGGAATATTATATTGTATTTCTTTCAATTTATGCTTCATAATAGTACGCAATCTGTTTATTTATGTGATAGAAGGAAAATTTTGTTTTGATTCCTAATTCACACAAAAGAAAATAAAAATTGCTCAATATATATTAGAATTACTTTTTGGAGTATAGTTAATTTATAAATCTCCATTATTTAGAGTTTGGCTATTTTGAAATTTTTTTTAATTTAATAAAAAATTTGACTTCGAAAGTGACAGTTTATTAATTAACAAGCAACGAAGCTTCAGAACTCTAAAATATAATACACCTGAAAAAGTAATTGATGACATTTAATTTCCTTTGAGCATTTTACTAACTATTTTTAGTTCATACTTCCTTAGCAGGATTTTTGCATAAGAATGTAAAATAAAAATATATTTGCAGATTGTTTCATTCCTGTGCTTGTTCCATGAAATAAATAAAACACATTTTCAGAGACTAACATAAAATTATTAAAAGACGGAAAATTTTCAAATACAAACATACTTTTAATTCACAAATGCCGTATATAAGCAAAATGATGATACTACATTTTGTAACATCAACATTTTTATCTATTGACTAGCTGTACCCGCCCGGCGTTGCCCGTGCATTTAGAAAATGCAGATAAGTGAATAGCGCAGGAATAGTAGTGTAGGACATGTAGACTGTCTCTCTCTCTTCCCCCCCCCCCACACACACACAACATTCCCCGTCGATAAAAGGGAACAATATATCCTAAATATTTTAAACGGAAAATTTTCCAAAAGATGGTCGCCAGAATTGTTTCTCAAAAGGAACTGGTACAACCCCGGAATCAGCTATCGGCGAGCAGCGATCTCGAGAAGAAGTTTTATAAATAATTTTTTTAAAATTTTTCTAATTCAAAAATCGAAAATCGGGCTTCGAGGTCTGGTGGCCAGCCCCTTTGTGCTTCCGTGTAAAAAATTCCAGGTCCCTGCGTGCGATAGATTTGGCTGGAGAGCTCGGTCAGACAAATGGACAGACAGGCAGACAGACACATTACACTTGCTTTTATTATTATAGATAACAGTTTCGAGCATTTTCTTTTTAATGTAAAATAAAATATACATAAAAATACATATCTAATAATATAATAAATTTATATAAGGTAAAATGTATTCTACTGCAATAAATTTTACATACAATTCAAAATTAAAGCAAAATTATGTACATGAATGCAAATGTCTTTTATTTTTCAAATTTCTACAAAATTCAAATATTGTAACCAATTAAGAACTATAATTATTTAAATTTTATTTTTCTAATTTATAATGTTACTGATATTTAACATATTTATAATATGCCTGATATTTGGAAAAAAAAGAAGAAACATTTGTAGACAACTATATATAAGCAAATACAGTTACTTAATACAGTGTTCAAAACTGTGAATGATTTTTAAATTTATTAGGATAGTTATATTTTCATTACAAATCCAATTACAATAAAATTGAAACTATCAATCAGAACTAAAATATGTTATTTTTAAGGGAAATAATGCGTATTTCTCAGATACCGACCTACGCGAAAGATATCATTGATGGAATGTTTTCATCGCATGTTTTCTTAAACGATTGTTTCACAATGAAGATTAAATTATTATAGACTCAGACTGTATCTATCAAAATAAAAATATCTCCCATTTGCATTCAGTAAAATAAATCCGATTGCAATGCTCAAACTAGCAATCAATTTACAGTAATCACTTTTTGATATTTCATCATAATTCCTTACAATTTATTAAAAAAAACAATTGCATCAGTTTGATACAATAATCAAAATACAATAATCAAAATACATTTATCGAATCATCAATTAAAATAATTCTTTTATATGAATCTAGAGATCTATACTTAGGAAAAGTGCAAGCGCAATATTAGCACAAATAAATCATGCCTGATGGATTTTCAATTACACGTTTATGAACCTTTATTATTTACATTTTTTGGTTTATTTCACAATAGAATTTTAATAAAATCATTATTTAAATTAATCACTACAGTGTGAAGAAGTTTAATAAAGTATATTTTTTTTCATTCAGAGCATCACATGAATTAATAAATAAAAGTTCCATTGCTTTTCACATAATAGTCTAAATATTTTAAATCATATCTTTAAAAAAATAATAAAATTAATAAATATATAAATTAAGTCTTAATTAAACTTTACCCTCTTAACTTTTTTTATGTGTTTACTTCAAATGAATGTATGATATTTTGTTAAATTTTACAACATACTTAATTTTTGTAAGAAGAAAAATTTGTAATATTCAGATTTAATATATCTGAATATTACAAATTCTTCTAAATTTTAAGAGAAAAGATATGCATATGTTTATGCTATATTTAAACATAAAAATATATCATTTATGTTTAAAATAATATTTGTATGTGTTTCCGTACAAAACAATTTTATAAAAGGAATTTGTATTTATTTAATCTTTTTGGTAAGCAGAATTAATGTTAGCTTTAAATTCTGCATATATTCTTCATGTTTTATTTACCACTCACTCTTAATGAAGCTAATTCTTAGTTCAATATTATTGAAAGTCCAATCAAATGTATCATGCTAGGCTAACAATTTATAACAAATGTTATGTTTATCAGCATAGAATGATATATTCGAAAGGAATTTTAGAAATATTGCAAGATTTATACATTTTCGTCTGAGTAAATCGATATTAAATAAAAAGGTTAGTTTACGATCGTATAAAATGTTAAACATTTTATTTCTTGGGTAAATATTTGATGGTCAGTAAAACAATTTTGAATTCGGATAAAGACAGCGTCTATTTCAGATATATAAACAAATATTTCTTATGAGGAAGCATTTAAGCCACTGGGACTTGAATGTTAAATTTTATTTTTATCATAACTCCATAATTTATCTTCTTTTTCAAGTCATGTATGGTTTTTTTTTTTTTTTTTTTTTTTTTTTTTTTTTTTTTTTTTTTTTT
>JAPDSC010122315.1:61050-90327 GCA_026290005.1 Latrodectus geometricus | reverse complement strand
TTTATATGGTTGATATTCGGTAACACGAGTTGAGGTGATACCGAATAAGGGCCGATAAAAAACTTCAAAATTTTAAAAGACAAACTGTCAATCATATTTTTTTGGGATTCCATTGGTTCGTGTTTGGCTCGTATTTATAAATGTGAATCTACAATAAATATCTATGAATATTAGAAGATTTTAAAAATCTTTTTACATACGAAAAGGAAAATGAGACAGTACTAATAAGAATAAGGATAGAATAAGGGCATGCTATATCTAAAAAATTCTCACAGTCGATGTTACATTAAAAATGGAAAATATATTTTTTTGGAATACTCTGTAATTTATATAAATCTTTGTTTTAAAAAGTACCTTGTTTACTTAATTAACAAAATTTCTAACGATATTTTTAAGGGGGATCAAATGATTTTTCATTTATTCAATGATTATAAGGATATAACTTTTATTTATTAATGTTAGAATTGCCAAATACCTCCAAATTTGTTTATTTTTAATAACATTATATTTAATTTATGTATGTGCTGATGACATCAATGAAAATAATTATTTGTTTCGTTAATTTTGTTTTAAAAAAATATTTAATTTTGTTTTAAATAAAATAGATAATATAATAATTTTGTTTTAAATAAAATAGATCTATGCTTCTAAAAATTTTCTAATGCACATTGCTCAAACATTTGTAGGAATCTATATTTCTCATGTTTCCTTGGACATAAAATTGTGTTTAGTGAGATAATCAATAGATGTTATTGAGTGTATAGAGCCATATGAATAGAGGTTATTTAGTGTATATTTATGTTTTGTAGCGAATAATTTTGATATATATACTTTCAATGTAAAAATCATAAAATTTCAGGGAAATAATTTTAATTAGAATACTATTCTCACTCTAATTTAAAAGTAATATTTTCAAAATATTAAATAAATTAATACAAAGAAAACAAACATCACTATTCTTATACATAGCTCAAATCTCCATATTGGTGAGGAATTTCCTAGTAAACATTTTTGTGCAATATTCGTTTGAATTGGCCATTGAATCAATATAGCAGATTTAATCTTTTTTTCGAAACTGACATATTGTTTACAAAACAATATTTTTAAGCCTTGTGTAATAACGCAGAATCTAACGATTATGTAAATAAAAACAAAACGATAAATCTTGTTGCATTATGCATTTATCGATTTAGATTTTAGCAAGTATGTATGTTATTCAATAATGCCTATGTTTATGAAATTTTTTGACTGAAAATTTATTCCTTTTGGAAGAAAAAAAATGCCTGTACAATTTTAATTTCTGTTCTACAAACGAAAACTATTTTTTTTAAATCATTCATAAATTTCCTCAAATTTCTTAAAAATCTGTTATGAAATTGTTTAAACTTTGCAGCATAGGAATACCTGAAAATAGATAAATTTATTGGTATTATTTAAAAAAAATTATGTATGAAATACTGCTTTCACAATTGATGTTTCAAATTTCTTCTATTTTTTCTTTATAAAAATATAGCTCTTTCGAATTTTCTTTTTCCTTTAGAATATGTTTATTTTCTTTCAAATCGAGGGAAAATAAGAATAGATTTGCTTATGCTTTAAAAGAAGTAATACATTTTCGTTAAAAAAATTTGATGGATTTTTATGAAATAATATTTGTGTTTTTTAACTTTATTTTCTTTCAGTCAAAAATTGTTTTCCTATATTTTGTTTTTTCTTTTAAGGTATATTTAGTTTTTGGTAAATCTGGTGAAAATAAGAATATATTTCCTTTTGTTTTATAAGCGAAAAAATATTTTCGCTTAAAATTTGCGCATTAAAAGGCAGTTCATTCTAAAAATTTCCTGTATACAGGCGTATGAAAAATTGTTGGCATGATAATAAAAATTTAATTTTAAGTTGTTTAGAATGAATAACTTTAATAGTGAAATTCTAAATTTTTCAGAAATGAAAATATTCATTCTATGTGGATGTGAAAAGTTTTGTTGGTTTATTTATTTTAAAATATTGTTTTATCCTGATTTAATTACTTTTTAGAACAATATATATATATATATATATATATATAACTCATGTCGATTATTGTTTATAACATCGCATTTTAATGACAATATTTTTTCTACAAGAAGATATTTTAGGAAAAAGCTTTGTTAAAGTTAATGTTTCCAATAATTTAAAATTAGATATTTTTCTGAAAAAATGCTCAATATATAATGTTTTGTTATATATTGAAATAAAAGTAAAGACAACTAAAAAAAAGTAATGGAAGAACATTTTTTTTCAAAATTTAAAACTTAATACAATGCAAAAGTAATATATTTTTTAAAAATAAATTAGGTGAGTTTTAAATTTAGTTTAATTCTCCTAATTGTTGATTCTTCTTAGTTTGGTATGTGTGAACTGTTGACATTCAGTTATATAAATGAATGGAGTTATCATCTTTTAAAAGTATTAAAAAAAATTACACATTACAAATTTCTTTTTCTCAAGGAGATAATTCAAATTCTTTAAACTTTAAAATTTCTCATGAATTTTTATTTCTCTATTTATATTGTTAATAGTGAAATTTATTCAAAGATTCTCAAATAAGAAGAAGAGAATTAATTAATCTTTTTTAATGCTCAAAATAAGAAAACTTTGCTTTCCTATTTTGAGCTGAATTAAAAGGTATCGTTGCTTGACTCTGATATTTTCAATTTTAAATATAATATATATATGTTTATATAATTATATAGATAAACATGTATGTACTTGCATCAGTACAATATGCTATTATTGAATGTATTGTATATATTTCTAAAATACTAATCAAAATATTTCTCTTCATTTTGAATTATAGTCATACGGAGAATTATGACCATTATATTCACATTAGTCAGCACCCTTCTTAGTGGTGAATATAAGTTAAACTATACTTTGTTTAATTTACAAGTTCTATTGACTCGATTATGTATAATTTTAATATTTTTTAATTATTTTGCATAACAATGCATAATAATAAAAGAATAATTTTCATTATTATGCTTTAAAAACAAGAAAGAGGAGATATTGAAGCTTGGTAAGTAAGGACATCGCTTTTGATAGATTGTGAGTTCGATGCTTGACTCCGTTGAAGATAATTGTCCTCAGATTACTTATGAGCGTTAAATGTTCTACAGAATTTAAAGCTTCTTCATTGTCGTGGCATGATTGCGCAGGAAAATACCAACTCATGGATTCGTCTCTGACATTAGTTAATTTTATAAGGTGGATAAATGTATTTAAAGGATTCAGTCAGCAGAAAAAGGTATCCGGCATTGTATTGAAATGACCACAGATATAACATAAGATATATGACTATGTAATAGGATCAGGTATTTAGAATTGTGAATTCTAAATTTGATTCCAACCACTGTTGAACAAATGTAGTGATAATTTGATTTATTTGTCGTTCGGCGGTCATATTTTGCACTTGAGAGCTAATTATACTGTGATCTACAGTTTAAAGTGAATTTAGAATCACTATGAAGATTCAAGTGCGAGGTGAGAATCAAACCCACAAAATGTAGAATCGAAGGCCAGAGCGCAAACCACCTGACTGAAAGCTCAGCAAAGGTAAGGTTGGATGTTGAAATTCTTTTGGTACATAGAAAGATACATTCGCCAGGTGATGAATGTTTGAAAGTTTTAAGGGTTTGTGATTTGTAAATACGCCTTTTTAAAATATTCCCCTTGGAAGCCAATAATAGAGAGGGGGTGTTAAAAAGCAATATAATAAAATTTATCTAAAATCTCTATCGTTGCTATAATTGAATTAAATATCAATATTAAGTTTGCAGTTGTTACAACAATAAAAAATTATCTAATGTGGCATAGTAAGCGTTTGTGTTTTAATACCTCTTACACTCAAAATTTAATTAGAAAATTTTATCTAACATTTCTTAAAATGATTTCATAAGGCGTTACTAAAATTCCAACATAGTTTGGAAAATTTGAACTGATTTATCTTACGATCAAACTTTTGAAGGAATCAATGGAATAGATATATCCTTATTAAAGTCAATATGTCTAAATTTTCAATGGTATTAGATTATTTATGCGAGAAAATGCACTGAATGGCTGCCTTCCCATCCATTTTCTTTTAACATGGAGGGAATATAATATCAGTTTTCTCCATCAATTGCGGTCTGTCACGAAATTGGGGGGAGGGAAAACGGATGATTTCTTTCTTTTTATCGATAGCTGTTCCCCTTTTACCAAATATTTTATGTAAAAATCTCATCCTTATGTACAATATCTGAGACAGCAGTTAGCAGTCATTAGTATAGTTAAGAGTTTTCATTGAATATTATTTATTTTTAGTATTGTATAAATTATAAATTTCTTATATTCAAAACTTTCACTTATTTAATCAATTTTGACTACTTTCATTATTTTAATCACAATATTTTTATGCATCAATCAACATATATAATGAAATAATATTTATAACACTGATATATTTAATATAGTGGTATATTGAAGCTCAGTAAGAGATGGACTAGTTGAAATTATGTATAAGTGATTGCTTGCTAAACTAGATGTTCAGTTCTTTTAAATCATTTCATAATTCGATTGTTTCAATTATTCATAATTCATAATCAAATTATGTTCCTAATTCAGTTGTTTATTTATTTTCCATTAACTTAATTACAATTGAACATGTTTCAATTGTAATGAACCAGGCTTCAGTTCGACGGTTCACATGTTCATAGATTTAAATAAGAAATGAAATAAAAACGCAGTAAAAGAAACTAAGAAAGTTGGATGACTCGTTATTTTCATGAGCAAAAATAACGGCTCAACACTCAGTATTGCAAAAGACCATCTTACTAAATTCAGTAGCAAAACAGCACTCATTGTGTCCAGGTCAACATTTGTTTTCTTCACCAAAGTCCTGGGGTATGGAAAATATATCCCTCTTAAGTGGTCAGCCTAAAGCGAATTTCCCAGTGTTTAGATACCAAGAAGTGTTGGTACTTAGTTTTATCGACCCACTGAAGAGATGAGAGTGTTGAGTCGGCCTTGTCAACTCCGAGGATCGAACCTGGGATCTGTGCACTGGAAGCGAGAAGCGCTATCTCTACGTCACAATGTTTCAAAAGAGCATCTTAAGCACGTTGAATATTTGAATTGCGTAGTATTTCATCAGATTGATGACGCATTCATCAAATCATGGCTCGACAATGTGGCAATTGTCTGTTATTAGACAGTTTGTAAAAATGTCCTGTGTAATTCAATTTTTATAAGATTGAACACGGCAAAATAACTATAGAGTGGAATTTTATAATCTTAGGAGAAAAATATTTATTTATCTGAATTACTGTAACATTAATAGTAAAATTTTATTAAAATAATCTTTAAAAATTATAAAACACACACATACACTTTATTTTACTTAAATATAAAAAAAATGATTATTAAAATTTATAAGTTAACATTAACTTAGGGATTGTAGTGTGTTCTTTGGTATAATAGGTTCCAGGTTCTATCACAGCTACTGCTGTACAACGAAAGATGTTTGTTTCTGGATGCACGTTTGTCGACTTGAGTGTTTGGAAGTTTTCAAGGTTTTCTCCTTTGCATTTACGTGAATATGGTGCATCCTTTATGAAAACACGCTAGATGACAATGATATGTAATGAGTATTAAATACAACATTTTTTGACTGTAAAAGATTACGTGATATCAAATTAATTATATCTTAGAGATTAATATAAAAATTAAGGGAAATAAAATTAAAAAATAATATGTAAATTTAAATATATTATTGTTTAATCGTTTGTTTTTCATTTTTATTGTGACATCTCATCAAGATTATTTATTACACTGTTGAATCAATTCGTTACATGGGTTGAGCTAAAGCTATAATTTCTGTTTACAAACATTTCATAGAGCTATTATTTAAAATAATATCGTAGAAATTTTAAGAAATAATTCTATAACCTTCTTGGATAAATCATTTCCCAGCATTAATTTCATTTATTGCATTAATTTTGTAGTATGCACATGTAAAAGAACTGCAAATATTTCATATGTAATTCACTGTCAGAGTTTTGTTTAAAATAAAGTTATTGTAACTATCAAAATAAACTGGAAAAATAATTAGAGAAATATTTTTAATAAATATATATAGCAACACTTTATTGTGTGTTCATAAAGAAATATATTTTTTTAACCATGCATATTTTAATTTAATTTACAATTTTTTAATAAATGTATGTGTAATGGAATTAATTAACAATTTTAGAATTTGAGAACATTAAATTACTGCAAGATAAAAAAAAACTTGATACAATTTCAGATATCATTTTATTTGATGTATAAACATGGCCATTTATAACAGCATGAAAATTAATTGTTTACTTTCAGTATCGGTTTAAAAATTTTCACGATTTGAACGAATCATTTTTTTAATGAAGTTCTTCGTCAATGATTAAATGATAATAAAAAAGAAATTAGACGATGTGATTGTTAAAATGGTGCTTTGTTATTATTAACATCCATCGAAATCAACCGGAAATTGATTAGGCTTATAAGTTTCTTCATGCAACTTTTATGATGGAAGGAAATTATTTAAAAAAAAAACTTAACTAACTCAAAACGCTTATTTGCCGGAAGGATAATTATTTTTAACTTTTAAATAAAACATTTATATTAACATATAATCCGGTTTTAAAAAGTTATAATGATATTGACAAAACAATTAAACTTAGATTCTCTCTTAAAATTTTAAATAATTCAGTTATAATTCATGTAAAAAGGAAGGATTAAATTAAATTATTAATTATAAAACAAAATGATTAACTTTTTGTTATTTAATAAATAAATATACTTATTAAATTATAAATACACAACAAATAAAAAAATAAATATGTACATTGTTACAGATGAAATACTACGAACTCGATTGTTCAATAGAAACCTCAATTATTTAAAATATTATTACAATGATATCACCACAGTAGTGAAGTGAAGTTATGTAGTTCTGCATATTTCCTCTTTATATTTTACTAAATAATTTTCTTTCAATGTTTATTTTATTTAAAGTTTCAAAAATTTCCTATAACAATATGATTTTTTCTGCTATTAAAAATTATTTATTCAAAATAAATATTTGTTAAAACGAAAAATCAATAAAAAGTTTCAAAAATACATTTTTATTGTAAAGCTACTTTTTTTTTCCTTTACGTGAAAAATATACACTACAGGTTCTTTCCTTAAAACTGGAGAATGGTTACGTCTCATGTCTTTGGTTAAGCAATTTGTAAGTTCGAATCTCACTTCGTTTTTGAATGCACGTCGATTGGATTTCACTTCGAATACTAAATCTTGGTTTTAATAACGCTTCTGAGCAATAAATGAGCATTGGCTAAAAACATACCAAAACAATTATTAAAATTGAAAAATTAACCAAATTTTATTTTTTTTAATAAATAAAGTTTATCAAATTGAATATTTCAACTCTATGTATTAAATATATCTTCTAAATTTTTCCTCTACGTATTAAGAGAGTATACGTTTTGGCAATATTATCCTTTAAGATAATATCGCCAAAATGTTTACAGGCGATATTCGGACAAAAGGATTTTAACAAATGGATTATATTAAAACGACATAATTGAAAAAAATCATACCGATGGAAATCCATTAAAAACGAAAGCAATTTTTATTTAAAAATAAAGTCATTAAGAAAAAAATATAGATAAATTTTATTACGTAAATTGGCATTATTTCTTTTTGTTTTGCGAAATATATTTTTAATTAATTGTATAATTTATTTAAAATATTATTCTAATGATATCACCACAGTAATGAAGTGAAGTTATGTAGTTCTGCATATTTCCTCTTTATATTTTACTTAATAGTTTTCTTTCAATGTTTATTTTATTTATTTAAAATTACTCACGACTAAAAACTCTAAGGAAATTATGTAGTTATGTATTGTTTCTTTTTTTTTTTATGAAGTATTCTTTTTTAAGTTGTTTAATTTATTTAAAAATGTTTATTATTAAAACTGTTTTAATAAAGTTTCTTTGCTAAGAAGCTTTGCTATAATGAAGTTGAGTTATTTTAAAATGGTTTTTCTTTAAAGTTTTGCGAAGTGTAACTCATATTTGTTTCGTTTATATAAGAAATACTTATAGATAAAATAAATTTATAGCAACGTTTCATTTCTTCGAAATTATATTAAAACGAATTTATTTAATATTGTATTGTTTCTTTTTCAGATCTTACAAAATTTGCTAAATATTTGTTTATCTAAATATATTCCTTAAAAAAATCCTTTAATCTGAAAGTTAATTGTAATTTACTGATGTAATTGGTTTTATGAAGTTATTTCAAATAGCACACACACACACATTCAGCTCTAGTTCCAGTATTGGGCTCTAAGATAAATAAACTTTAATTCTTTAAAAATATAATATTTTTTCTCTTATTTGCTATAGATTAAAAACATTCATGAAATTATATTCGATAAGAATATTGCCTATATTAAAGCTTTGCATTAAAAATCCCCAGCTTAAAAGTTACTGGACATAACAGACTTTAAGTAGACAACAAGTTCATCGAAACCCTGTGGTCGAGATTAAATCATTAGGCGAAGTGACTCTCTAAACACATTAACTTAACCCCGAAAAATTAACGATTGCATGCAAAGTAAAAAACCATCCTTAACAAGGAACGGAAAATACACTCAATTAGTAGTTTCTGTTCCCCGTGAAAGGAAAGTGAAACAGAATTACGAAAGACGTGTTGGCATCACCGATTTTACGTGAGGAAATTTTACCTACCTGGAGTCGAGAGTAAAGTAGCCAGCACTTCAGAAAGAGGTTCATAAATATTCATATGCGCGTTCTCTGCTGCGCTCCGTGATTCATCATTAAATCAGGATCTGGAGTTGCGAGACTTCAGTGTAAACTGGAAAACAAGACCGGCATAATTTACTTGCTTTTCCAGGAAGAGAATTACTATCTGGTTAAGGAAACATAACCTCCGGAATTTCGGAGAGTCAGTTTGCTTAAAATTTGATGAAGATGGTTTCTCTGATACAATCGATATATTTCATTCCCGATGCAATTGCTTTTCAAGGAGAATTTAGTCCATGAAAGTAAAATAATTATTAGAAGATTGTCTTACTTTCAACAATCAACAAGATTTGATAAAAGAAGCTCCATGTCTTTTTAAATAATCAAGGTTATAGTTAACTAAGCAAAGATTAATTTTGATTAATGAAACACCTTATTAATTAATTACTTGAAAAAATTACTTAAAATTATTTTTAAAAAAATACAGCAATTTGTTTTTAATCGTTTTCAAATTATCTGAATCAATAATTTCTTATTTGTTCATAAAATTAATTAAAATGTATTCATAAAAATGTTAATTTTTATGAACACATTAATAATTCAGAACTAATTGTTAATGAGTTCATAAAAATGATTACAGATATTACAATTTCCATGCTTAAAGTTAAATATAAATTTTTCTTTTTTTTAATCGGATATTTTTAAACTCTAATGAATATGAAATACATTTTATAGAAAAAAATTATTTATTTGTATAGAAAAACTGTAATTAACATTTCAATAATATTTTACAAATTTAATTACAGCAAATTTTAAGTAATATATTTTAATGTTTAATGAGTTTTTTTAATTGAAATTTTAATTTCAGATGAATTTTATTTGAGATATATTTTATTTCATAGTTTAAAATAAATTGTTAATGGGTTCAAGAAAATCGTTGAATAACTTTAGTAAGGGATGTTAAAGAAGAATTTTTAATTGAATGTTTTGAAACTCAGTTGAATTTATTATTCTTTCAAAATTTCAAAACAAATTACAATTACATAAAAGAGAATTATTTACCTCAACAATTATGGATTTTTACTTATTCAATCAAATATTCCCAGACCTAGATGACTTAGACATTGCAGACAAAAGTTCAGTACAAGCCATTACTATATTGAAACAAATTATAAAAAATACTATATTTTCTTTGAACAGTGATAAAAGTGGATTTTGATTTTTGAATAAAATTATATCAGATTCAGATGAATTTGAGACTATAACTTAATATTCAGAACAAATTATTAAAGTTTATTCAGGTGGAACATTATAAATGCTACAATCTCGTGATTACTATTAAATATATATATTTTGACTTAAGATCTTTCCAAGAGGTTTATGGTTGTGTAATATATTAGGAAATAATAAATCTACTCAAACATATTTGCCCTGTTATGTTTTTGATTGAACATTTTGGTTAATTATGAAGTTACAAATCACAATTATTTACATCGAAATTAGGTCATGTAATCCAATAACTAAGTGGACACATAAATATACATTTCTTCTTAGAATCAGTACTATATACGAAAGAAAGTATTTATGACTTCTTAATTTAATGTATGTGTTTATTGAAGCAAGATAATGAATATTATATGAAAATGTAATAATTAAAAATATATATTTAACAGCTTTTGCAGAAAAATAAAAGGTATCGATTATAATTAGACAAACATTTCCCCATCGAATATCATTTTTAATATCATCATATTTTTCTTCAAATCATGAAAACATCATGTTTCACTAAATTTTAATGTGATAAATTTGAAGATGAGATTGATGGCTTTCTAAATGTATATTTTTGATTCCAAGATATGAATGTTTTGAGGTACTAAATTCTAGGAAAGTTCCCCTCCCAGAAGTCCATTAATGTTAAAGGAAGTAAAAATAATTTCAATTTTATCAATTTTTTTTTTTGCTTAAAATAGGATGTTTAATCTTTTATTGAATTACGATGAATGCTATATAAATTTCCATGACAACATATTTATGCTGTCCTCAAGGGAACGCTTATCCCATTTAATTAATTTGCCATTCCTCTTTGCAATTTTAAACTTAAAAGCTACGAAAGAATAATATCCTAAAGATAGCACAAAAAATTCCGCCAAACTAAGAAAAAGAACTGTCCGACTGCGTACTCCCACTTAAGCTCGGAAATTAACTCCTTTTAATTCTTTATCGTTTCTGAAATTAGAATCATATTTGGTTATTCATGTTTTCTCCCTTACCCCCAGATGAAAACAAGGTGCTTTTAAACCTACTCATTAATCCAAGAGGGAAGTCAGATATCAAGCGTCATGTCAGATGCACATCTACAAGCATGTGACGTCAGGCTGTTGTCATGGATACTGAGGAATCCTGAATGATCGGCAATCACGTAGTCGGGAAAGAAAAGTAGGCGGGGTTTACATTAATTGCTTCTACGGTGACGTCAGGTGCGTAAATAATAGGAAGTGAATGGAAATGCTTAACATGAATCTCTTATATAAGTGTTTTAGTTAGAAATCTCCTCTATAGCAATATATTAACTAATTATTAATAATTACATCTTATTTGCTGATTATTTTTAATGAACAGTCCATTTTTAAGTTCTTAAATGTGATATTTGTACACAAACTAGTATAAAGTAAAATATTAGACTTACTTCCTGTTAATTCTTTAAAATAAATAATTGAATCAAATATTTCATCTAATTCATATTTTTGTTAATGTTAATATTATCGATCAGTTTTAAATTGGAAACCTAAAAATTTTTTATATTTTATCATTTTAATAATAAAAAATTAGTATTTTTCGTTAAACATCTTTATATTAAAAATTGCATAACACAATAAAAATAAAAACTATATTAAATCAATTGAAATGAAACATTTACAAATTCTAGAACAAAGTAAAATGCAATATATAATGATTTTAAAATTACAGAAAAAGGAATAAATATTAATTCGCAAAACAATACGAAATCAGAAACTCAAAAATATCCATCTATAAAGCTTCTTTAATAAAGAATGGGATTATTTATATTAGTAATACAGGGAAACAATATTGATTTGTTTTGAAAACAATATTCTTAACAACTCTATAAAATAACTGTTCTCACTGTGATAGTAAAATACTTGTTATCAGTTCACTAATACTTTGAACCATAAGCATTGGTGTCCAGTACTTAGAGATATTCTATTTTGATATCAGTTCAGATATTACTATAATTATTCCATTTCACTTTCCGAAAATCATCACAATCAAATGTGATTATAAAATGTCATAGCTGAAAATTTAATATATTTAGGTTGCTTTTCGAAATTTTAATAATACCTGTTATATTACTTTAAACTCTTAATATTTAAAAAAATGATCAGATTTATGTGAATACTTTCCATAACAATTAATATAACTAAATTTAGGGAAATTTCAGATTAGCATATTTTTCAATGTGACACCATTTTTTATTAGTTCAAAATAATTTTTGATATTTTCGATGTTGATAAAGTCTCTATTTACATTTAATTCCCTAGAAATGTTTTTCGAATCGAACGTTTTATTCCAGCTGAAAAAACACAACTCACACGTGAATTTCTTGAAACTAGTTTAGAAGTTGTGATAAAAATTCTTAAAAAAGAATAGGAACTTGAATTACTGGTTTGAACTAGTTGTTCTCTTTTCTTTCCTGCTGCCTTCGAAATCCTCCGGGAGTTCTGCTGACAAAGATTGGATTCTTGAATTTTAAATTCTGGCACTAGCTCGAATTCTTCAGTAAAATAAACTTGTAAATTGATTTGTTTTCCTCTTGGAATAGCTAGAATTATAAAGCAGCCAATGGGAATTCGATAAAAAAAATTTCTTTCCCTCTATAGATTAAAAATTTTACTTAAAAATAAAGACGATTTTCTTTGATGTTAAAGTGGGATAATTATAAAACCAGAAAATTATAATAACAACGAAAATTTAATTAGAATATAATATTATATTGTTTACAAAAAAAAGAAAAAGAAAATGATATTCTTTTTCCTGTAGAATGCGGATAATTATCAAATCCTAAATTTTATGTTAATTAAAATAGAATAAAAATATCGTATTTAACTTTTGTGTGCTTTTTCGTTGCCAGTAAAATTTAGGTAATTATCAAATACAAAAGCTACAGTGGGAGTGAAATTTTTTTCGGAATATTTTATTCATAATAATTCAATTGTTATTATATTCAATTGTTATATTCAATTGTTTCTAAAAGAAAGCGTTTTTATTTTTTTGCTGTAAAATTCAGATAATTATCAAATGAAAAGCTATAAACCCAATAAAAATAAAATCGAAATATCGTACTTAACTTCTTCAAGAAAGAAAGTGATTTTTCTTTGTGGGTAAAATGAAGGTAATTATCAGAACTTAAAACAACAATGGAATCGAAAATCTTTTTGGAATATCGTATTCAGTTTCTTAAAAAAAACCTGTTCCTTTCTTTTTATTTATTTTTTTATATTTTTTATATTTTTTTCCTGCTAAAATTAAAAAAAATTATAGATCCCTAAAATTATAAGCATTTAATAAGTCAAAATCTAATAACTATATCAATGAAAATCCAATTAGAATATCGTATTCAGTTATTTAAAAAATAATTTTCTTTGTTGGTAAAATGCTGTAAAGTGAACTATTTAATTGTTTGGATTATTAAATCAAAAAAACTGACACTTACATTTTCACACATGTTCGCATAAATAAAAAATTTACTATATAAATTTATCATAATTTTCTTTCTGTGTAACGAAAAATTAAATCGAGATTTTACACTATTTGTTTTCTAACAATTATAAAAATTTTTTATAGTGTAAAGTTAATTTAAAATTATTTGCCATAACATTAATAAAACTTTGAGAGAACTTTTTGAGTAATACATTTTTTTTACTCTTATGAATAAATCACTGCAGATTATTAAAATTATTTAAAATATGTCCATGTTAAATTAGGATTTACGTTTTAATCAAGTGTGTTAAGTTTGAAGGATTTAAAGAATGATATCAAACTTATAAAAAATTTTATTTAGGAGTTATAATTATTTGGTCAACATGCAAAATTGATATAACCTAAAAAATGAAAATGGATAAAAATTTAATGATGAATAATTAAGAGGAATTTTCCTTTACTTTTGATTAGATATAGAATACGGCAAAGATAGTGAACGAAAGGTCAAAGTGGCAAAAAGTGCTTATATCAATTGAGACTTTTTGAAGTATTCTTGAAAAGCGAACAATGGAATAAATTTCCTATAGTTTAAAGTTACTGGTTCAGTAATAAATACATGTTAGAAAACTGGCAACGAAATTCTATTAAATTCAAATATATATAAACTCATAATATTTACTTTGTTGTTATTATTAATAACTTGTAGTTTACTAAAATCGTCAAACAGGTCTGAAATAGTATTGAAAGTTGAGTTTTGGTAACACTTTGCGATTTACACTAATAATGGAGATTATAAAAAATAATGAAGAACAGGTGAAAAAAATTACAGTTATTTACCAATGCATTTTTGCCACAAGTTCTGAAAGGGAAATTTTTCAATCTTGTCGATCTAAATTCCCAAAATAAAATTTGGATTCTGTCTTATGAGGAAAAAATATTTAAAACTGATTGATGTTAGAATTTGGTTTTCCCATAAAAAATATATCCAATTAATGTATTATGCAAACGGTCTGGTAAAGACTTTCCTAATAATCTTAACTTTAGAACGCCAGCAGTAGGGTCATAAAAATAATGTGGTATCGAGGTTATAGGAAAGTGGTTACAAGAGGACATAATATACAGAGCTTCAAGGACCACGGTGACCTAGTTGGTTAAGGCGTCGGAATGTAGTAAGTTCGTATTCTGAATTAACCAAAAAGATTCATTCGCTTATTAAGGAATACTAGGGAGAATCTTGATTTATTGGTGGCTCAAGGAAAATCAACAATGCCTTTCTGTGCTTTTAGGTTCCCATAGAAGTCAATGAGAGCTGTGTGCTTTCTTTTCTATATGTGCAAGGCATCATTTGGTACTAAATGGACTAATTTCTTATGACACTAAAGTCACAAGTCGAGTACGCTCGGCAAATCGCTTATGGCTTTTTTATTGTTTGCTTGAAATGTTCACCACATAAACTGAATTAAACTTGAATCTTATAATTTTCACTCAGTTCTGTTCCGATATTTATTTTACTATTTTATCTCATAGTCTTTCCTTTATTTCTGTATGACAGTCAATATTTAGGTCGATGAATTGAGGTTTGGGTTTAATTTTGGCAACTGCACAGAATACAATGTAAACTGCTTCATTAATCTTCTATCTTTCATTCCACGAAAAATAACTATGATAAATTTATCTTACCAAAGTCGAGTTCTTCCTCCTTTTCCACCAAAATACTGCTTTTTATAATATATTTTTCACTCATTTGTGGAAATTGTTATTATTTCAAACTTAGAAAAGTTGTAAAAAAGAAATATTAAACATCCTACTATTTATTTATTATGGAATGTGGCATGGTAAAAACTAGAATGCATGCTTACTAAGTTTCTAGAGAAAATTAAACTTTCATAGCTGCTATATATATAATTCACCATGAAAATTTCTATATTTTCTTACGACAAACTTTTAAACGAAAAAATGTTGACAAGATAACTTAGTTGGGACGTAATGTCGTGAAGATATCTTAATTGCAACTTAATAAATTCTTGAAAAAAAGCTTAGTCTTCTAAATCTAATAAATAAAAAGAGGAAACACATATTTTTGGAATATTAATATTTTAAAGAAAGCAAATATAAAAATATCAACAATCCAAAAGAGAAGAAAATGTTCTAAATTTCTTCACGGTGATGTCAATACTAAGATTGTCAAAATAGAATTTTTCTAAACTAAAAAAATAACAAACATTCTAAAGAATAATCGTTATTTACTTTTTCAAATATAATTTATCAATAGCTAGCATTTGGATAAAAATAAAGTCTCTCATATGATGTGACATTCTTCACTGATAGTTTAATTATTATGGTTTTACAATATGTAAATAATTTGCATTTTTTAAATGTTTTGTAAAACTTGTACATAAGAGTATTACTTTCACTTAGTAGAACTTAATTTGCAAAGTTTAACCATCAAGCACTTCCATAGTGAATAAACAGGTTAAACATATTTTTAAGCGGATTTAAGTATTTACACTATCGCCGTTATTTTTGGAATAAAAGAGTTAGGCTTGCAGAGATTTTATTGAATTTATTGGTTTTTAAATTACAAAACCACACGTGTAACAAAAAGATCAATTGTTAGCCAAACAGCTTTTGGTAAAAATGTGTATCAGAAAATAATGTAATGTTTTGAATTTGATTTACTTAAGCAACTTAATGGATTCAAAAGAAAAATTAGATAATATATTGATTTTTATGAAAACCTTTGCGGCTGCAATCAAAAATAAGAATCAGTATATTTGAAGAATTCATTCATAAATAAATATAATTTGATACTGAATGATTTTAAAATGCATTTTGAAATAATTTTCTGTCACAAAATATGAATAAGGAAATGTTTTGGGATGCTTTATGTTCATATACTTGAAAATACAGGTGTATCAATATGCAACATTTTTTGGTTGCATAAAAAACGTGTTTTCTTGAATTATTTAATAAGAATTAATTGAAACACTCTCACAAATAATAAAGTATATCAAAATGCTCTTTTTAGTATTTCTGATCAGGAAAACAAGTATTATATTTAATATTTAAACGCTTACAAGAATGAAGAAAACAAATTAATTGGAATAGATAATTAGGAAACACAGTTTTATTCTAATTAATATCGTAATATACATTTTTTTATAAATTTGGTAAAAATTAGAACACAAATAGCTCTTGTGAGCAAAAATAATATTTTTCGTTTAATATTTTTTGATTATAAATGTTATGCCATGAAAGTAATAGGGATAAATAATTGAGAAATATAATTTTATTGGGAGAATACCTTAAAAATAATTTACTTGTTTATTTAAATATAATACCAATTTATGAAGATTTTATGTGAATACAAAAATAATTAAATTTAATTAGTAGAATTTAATAACTAGGAAGTATAGTTCATTCTAAGTAATGCCATGATAAAAATTATGTGTTTATTTTGGAGTCAATTCAAAATTATTAAAATGTTGGCAAGGATAAATACATCCAATTCATGTGAGCAAATAATCAGGAATCATAGTTTGTCTAGTAAATTGATATATATTACTTTAAAATTGATAAAAATTTAATTTATTTTAAAATTGATGAAAATTTATTTCCATAATGAAAACATATTTATAAGAAGGCAATATGGTTTGTATACTGTGCATAATTTTGTGTTTATTGACTTATTATGCCAATCTAAATTAAAGTCTAAAAAACATACATTTATACCGATTAATTTAGAAAAATATTCTCTGTGAAATTTTCGATAAAAATCCATTTATTTGTTTTCTTAAGCATCGTCATTCTCTTAAGTATATATTGTTTTTAAATTCCAATAGTGCTGTATAAATGGACAAAATGTATAAACTCGAAAATTATAGGGACATCACTTCTAAGTGTCAGACACGTGTGTACATTCATACTAAAATCTTCCATTTCTGATTGTCACTTCATAGAAAATAATTAACTTATCCATAAAGTTAATGGAATTAAGATACTTCAAGCAATGATTCCATTAGATTGGAATTAGCTCGATTATATCAGACATTATGATAATTAAAAGACATTATTATTCACAAATGACACAAATAATAGTAGGCAATAATTTTTACAGAAAGCTGATAAATATCCATATGCTGTTTAAAAGACAATAGCTATAATTTCACTAAGTTGATTAAAAATTCTTCTCCTTAAAGGAATTTTTTTTTTATCTTATTGGCAGAAGATTCCATGTCTAACTTTGAAACAACAATGTGTTGTGCTATGTTTTAAAATGGTAAAACAGCAAGTGGAAACTATCAAACAGAAACATATTGCAGTTTTCTAACCTAACCAAACCATATCAAAGCGATTTTCGATGTATAGAGACATTTATTGATCGAGATAAAGATAAAACTTGATAGGTTAAAGGTATTCATGTTTCGACACTTTAAAAGGGGAAAAATGCTCTGTGTGATCGGAGTTTTATGTTACAGAATTTTGTAAGGAGGTTGTTTCTAAAATTTAGAATTTTGTGAAAGGGCCCATTTACTAGAATTGGAATTTTCTGCTCCGCTATTTTTATGATTTTTATGTAATGGAAACGGAAAGTTATATATTGTTTTGATTGAAATATATATTCGAAATTTTTAATGAATAAGATTTATTGATTATAATGATTTATAAATTATTTCCGTATAGCTTATGCTAATATTAATTTCGCGCAGCTTATTTTAATGTTCATTTTGAACAATTTATTCAATTGGCCATTTTATGCAGTGTTTTGATTATTAAAATTATTAAATAATAAATAGACTAATTTTTTAGAATAGAAAAATGTATATCACACACATAAATGCTCTTTTATTCTTAAAAATATAAAATTTCTAATACTTGTTTTTGATTGCAGGAATGTAGACATTTATTAAAATGATGCTTATTTTCCTTTAAAGAATATGTGGTAAATGGGTTTCTTTCAAAGTTCAATCTGTCAAAGATATTCAAAACATTATTAAATAGCTACTTTTCTCAACCAACATCATTAATCAGGACTATGAATACATTTAATGATGTATCTATTTTGCCCTTGGATCTTGGTGAAAGTCTTCTGCCATGTTACTCCATAAAGATGTGAAGACTTTTGTATCAATATTCATGATAGAACTTTCAAAATGATTGTATCAATTTATCAAAATTTATTAACTGATGTTATATGCTTTTCAATGTGAGCTAAAACAATTCTAGCATGGAGCTCCAAAATGTTCTGTGTAATAAAACAAAATTGAAATAGTTAAAGGGCATCAATAAGAGATTTTTGTATCAAGATTCATATCAGAACTATCAAAATGATTGTATGAATTTATATAAATTTATTAACCTTATGTTATGTTTTTTACAATGTGAGTTAAAAGCATTGAAATAGTTTTTAATTACAGCTTTGTGATTTTAACCACTTACCAGTTTTGCCCGAACGCCGCTCGGGCAGCATGTTTTTTTACGCCGATCCACTGATTTTCCCGGCTTTTTCTCATTTTTTAGTTTCCATTGCTTCTAATAGATGGCTTATTTTTGAAATGTGCTTATTTTTGTACATAATATGGCAGAAAAACGAAATTGTTAAGTGGTTAAACGAAATAAATAAAATTCTGTTGTAAACTGCAAAATTCAAGCTGAAACATTTAATTTTTTATGAGGAATTTCTGTGTATATGTATAATAAATTTTTTCTAATCCATATATATATATATTATTTATAACTGTCCTTTTAACAAATTTATATACTTTACAGTAATGTCAAACTTGTTTAAAAGTCTTCCTGTAGCAAATTAAAATGTAAATTTCCTATCTCCGAGTTTTCTTTTCGGAAATGCAATTCTTCCCTCTGAAGCTCTTTTATGTAATACTTCCAAAAACACAATTTGAAAGGCCAACAAGGAAAAAAAGTATATTTCGGAATGTGTTTTGGAAAATAAAATCCTATGAATACTCTTCAAGTGAAAGGAAAGTCTTCTTGAAACGTATCTTTGGAGAATCTCTCTTGAGTCGACCTTCGCAGATGCATCCACCTGGTTCACAGGCAGAAAGTATCGTATCGATTCCGGGAAAATTATCGATTGCTTGTGATCGATGTTGGCTGTTCTTCCATTGGTAACTTTGTTTGAAAGTACGAAGAAATCACATTTTGGTGCTAGAGTTCTCACGCAGTAGGGGGAAAAGGTTTTTCTAAAATTAGAATTGGAGAGGATTTTAAATTCTACTACTTGTTGATACTAAAGATTAAAATAAACAATTACAGATTCAAATCAGAGAACATTTTTATAATATAATATATCGGAAAAATGTTCTACTTTGAATCATTTTCTTAAAACTGTGCTAAAATTATGTACAAAATGATTTCTTCAAGATTCATTTGACTAATAAAAACTTAATTTTTCCATTAGATCTTTTTTCGATGTTACTGAATTAGCTTCACTTTAACATTTAAGACCTTTGAAGAATTTTTTGTAATGCAATTTAACTATTTCAAGTTGCAAGCTACTTAAGTAACTAGAAGTTAAGAATGGCTTGTACACCAATGATTTGTAAAAGAAGAGTTTTCGTAATGTTAAGTAATAATAAATGACCTTCTAACAATTTAGGCAAGAAACAATTTAGATCGGAAAAACTGATCTTTAAAATCAAGAATCTTGAAGTTTAAATAAATAATGAGCTGGACTATCGGAGTATGAAGTTATAGAGCTATATCATAAGAATAGAATTTTTTATGGTTTGAAACTTTAATGATCACCTGATCTAGCTAATTATGCAGATACGAAGGCAATAATATCCATATCATGAAACATTAATGACTGAACTTCTATGTATTATTCGTATTAGACTCCCGAATTAATTATCTAGCCAAGAATCTTCAAAATATGAATTATGAACGAATGATATTTGGGCAACCTAAAGACCACTAAACTAATTCCTTAAGGAATGGTGTTCGTAACTTGAAGCATTATGAATGATTAACCAGACAGTTTCAGGTACGAAGCTAAAGTATTGTATTATAAGCAACTAGTTTTCATAATATAAAACCTCAATGAGTTTTTATTTAGACCATCTAGGCACAAGGCTACAGTACACTATCATGAATCAAGAATTTTCTAGACTTATCATTAATGAATGACTTTCTGAGCAATCTTGGTATGAAGGTAGAGCAGTGATTTGTGAACCAAAATGTTTTATAATTTGAAGCTTTAATAAGAAGTATAAGGTTATATAAATAACGTGCTAATCAAATAGGTTCATGTTTTGAAGCTTTAATGAATAATTAACTAGACAATATATATGTGTAGTTATAGAACTGACATATAAATCTTGAGTTTTCATAATTTGAAATTTTAAAGGATCTTCTGGGCTCGAGATTATTTAAGTTTGAAGTTAAAATCATCATGACTAACACATCTTGAATATTGATGGAATCAAATACATACTATCTTACCAACAAAAAAGTAAGTTCTAAGCAAAGATCCATCAATTTCCTACAGTAAATAGAGTATAAAAAATATGACAATAACAATAGGCTGGTAGTAACAATCTTAAAGTTATTAAAATTACTAAACCAAGAAAAATTGTGAAAGGAGAAAAATTCTCGAATGGTATGAAGATGTTTGAAGTCAAAGAAATGTGATGAAATATTTTGAGAGTTTCAGTTTTGTTTGAGTCAGGATATCCAATCTAAATCTAACCAAGAAAAAGATCATTAGATTACTTAGAATTTCTAAAACATATTTGTTTGTTGAAAATGAATAACTTATTCTAGATTTGATAAGTCCAGAATCTTGGGAATTATTCTAAATATGTAATTCAAAATGATATACTGATTTCTCATTTAAACAGTGTTACCCTTAACTATTTAAAATTTTGAGATTTGAGTTTGATATGAAAAAAGAACACTATTCTAAGTGAGTTTTACCATAAATTAAAAATATCATTGCATTTTTTAAAGAATGTATAAAAGAAGCAAGACAATGCTCAAACAAAACAAATTTAGATATGTTTAATATTAAAATAAAAAATTCTTCTTCATAATATATGTACTTTTTTCTTTTTAATTTTAAAGTTCATATTTTTTTATTTTTTATATTTTAAATAAAAGTATCAATTTAAAATGTAATACCCAAAAATAAAAGATTGCAATTTCTAAATTTGCATAACTTAGAAACTTTCTTAATATTTTAAAGATTTCCTGGAATAAACCACAAAAATGATATCATTGCCTTATAAACATGTTCTGTGAATGAAAAAAGAAGTATTGGTTTTTTATCGACAGATATTTAGTCTACTTTTGAATCTAATTAAATTTTTAACATTCTTTTGATATAAAAAGTTGTAAAATTTTATAAATTACTAAATCTTATTGTATATTTTGTAAAGCAGCCCTATCCTTAAGAATGTAAAAGAAAAGGAACAATGTATTTTGAAAAATATCAAATAAAGTAATATTATATTACAAATAGTTTTCTTAGTACAAAAAAACAAATTTTTATTGAACTAAGAAAAATTATTATTTTTATTTTTCTAAATCATACATTGTCAGTTTTAAATTATGAAGCGAGAGATTTCCTGAAAAAGCATTTAACCAGATTATTTAATTTTGAATATATTCGAGGCAAACTAAAAATCTTTAATAGCTTTACTCAAATTACCACTTTGATATTGATACATTTGCTATACTATTTCTTACTAATGTCTTCATAAAAAATTATATTTATATTTTAGATTAAAACTCACCTTTAGTAATACTTTTTTACTTTTGATTCAAACTAGTCTTGTTAGAACAAACTAGTTATTGAAATAGATATAATTAATTTCACTATAGTCGCAATTGTTATTTATAAAATCAGCAAACGAGAAAGAGACATCACTACAATTGCTTTAAAATCAGTTTGTGTTAACGGTTGGAATATATTAAAATTAATGAAAATGTCAAATTTGAATCCCAACATATAGAAAAGAAATACTTTTCTCAAAAGAAGTCTGAGTTGTGACTCATTGTTTATCATATGAGAATATGAATGAAACTAAGCCAAAGCATGTAAATGTCAGATCTTTAGGAGTTTCAAAAAGTATTAAAAAGCTTGACAATGATTGATTGTATGATTTAAATTAATAGAACATTTATGTGTGTATGTGTGTGTAACATTATTTTGATATTAATATAGTAGAACATTTCCCATTATTACTATTGAAAGCATTAATTTTTGTACTGGGAAAGACTACCTTTATAAATATTGTCACCAGATACATATTTGCTTAAAACAAAAGACAAACTAATGAGCATCAAAATACAGATTTTCCAACTGGGAATGCAACAAGAAATAGTGAGGAAAAACAGATTTTATTTTGTGCATGGTATTAAGATGAATAAATGCTTTAATTAGAAGAAAATGTTAAGCATATGAAAAAATAGTATGCTTGTAAAAAAACCTATTTTTTAACATCAAAAATACATTCTTTTTCACTTGTTTATACTTGGTAATCGATGGGGAAGAGCACATGTTTGGTAACATGATTGTGAAAATGAGAAAAATACTTTCTCATTTTGTTTATCGTGATTAAAGATTGGTAAGCATATGAACAAAATTCATGCCTGCAAAATATTAATGAAATGTTGATGTACACATTTCAAATTTATGTGCACTTGCAAGACAAATATGAAAAGCAGATCTTGTTTGGTAAGTGGACTATCGAAATGGGAAAATGCTTTTACTGATAATGACCAAAATCATATGAAAAAATATATATGCTTTTGAAAAAAATCATATATGAACAATACGACATTTCTTCAAACATGCATATACTTGGAAGAGAATGATAATAAGAAGATGCTATTTGGAAACCAAATTGAAAGATGTGAAAATGCTTTCATGAGTAAAAATCATGAAGACATGAAAAAAGATGAAAAGAATGTTATAATTCCGAGAACAGCTGGAAAGTCAGATATAGTTGTTTTTGGTGTGGCAACTAATGGTATTTTTCAAAGGTAATGCCAAAAGTAAATGGAAATAATCTTTATATTGAACTCTAAAAAGTCTACATGAAAGTCCAACAAAACAATCATTGAAAACTCTTTTGATCTTCAACAAATTGATTTTATTGATGAGAATGCTTCAGATGAAGAAATGCTTTTTTTTTTGTGCCGTAAATATAAAACTCTATAAAAACAAAGTATTCTGCTGGGAAAGAAAGAGCGTTATATCAGGATTGATTTATATTTGCTCCATGCGATTTGATTTCGTTCTCTTTTGTCTCATGAAATGTTGGCAACGTTTGCCTCAACCGAGATACTGATTTTGAGATTAAAAGTTGATTTTTTCGGTTGATTATTAGAATAAGATATTATATTAGTTTTTGTAATATATATATTTGTGTATTAGAATCTCAATAAAAATACCCACTAAACTATTTGATGGGGATAAAGCTTAAAATATGTACTTGCTTACATTTAATTGTAGGATAAGTCTTAAAATTCATCTAGAAATAGTTCCTTGTAATTTTTAATTTTGTTAATTGATTTTGTGATTGAAGAAGTACTGATTCAAACCATTTCATTTCAATCTTTTTCCTAAATCTTGCCGCAAAGAAACACAGAGAGTGCACAATATTTAAAAAATACTCTATTAAATATAATAATTACAAATTTGTCTCAGTTACAAATTGTAAAAAATATAAATGTTGAGAAAATAAGATATAATTAGTGTAAATATAGGAATTGTACAATTGTTAAAGTTTATGGAAAATATGAGTTTTTCTTGAATATTGTTAAGTAAAATCATTGTGATATCTTAATCTCAAAATTTCTGACTAAATTTATGGTATTATTTCATTTTGCCGGTAAAAATGATACATGCCCGAATGATATTTCCAACATCAAAAAAATACCCTTAATTACAACCTTTTACCATCTTAAATCCTTTATTTTTGTAAAAAGTTTAAAATGTCAAGTTATTTATGCTAAAAAATAAAATATACTGTACTTAATAGTTACTTTCCTCTATTTTGCTTATATTACTTACCTTGTCACCAAAAATTGCTGGTTTCATGATAATATAACCCTTTTGGTACATTTTGATTTCCACGTCGACCGAGATAAATCGCCAAATTATGTATAAAAAAAAGCAGCCAAAACTAGAAGCAACCATGTAGAACAAAGAAAGTATGTGAAGGTAGAATGTGAAAACTGTCAACGAAAAAGGAGCCTTCTATCCGACACTTTGTTTAGTGGTTTCAGAATACCAATCTTAACAGCACTGGCTTTTATATACTGCTGGGTAGGGGAATTAATATGTATCAAGTCATCAAGTGATACGATAAACAGCTGAACATTTTTCAAAAGTGCTACGATTGACAGGATATGAGGGAGGTGTTTTCTTTAGATTTACTTCGAAAACCCATAAGACCAAAAACAACTCTGACAGACTACTTCCACAATAATGGATATTCAGGGACTTATGCAGTGAAAGCTGTTTCCTTGCTCAGGTTCCGATTCGAGAATCAAGCGCTCTAATGTCAACGATTGTAGACTATGCAGTGGAAGGATCATAAATTTATTTGGATTGCTTGGAGCCTACAAAACGGGCAAGCTTGGAAAAGCTTCACATTCAAAATGGGGAAAGATCGTGGGGCTCTATTAAGGAGCGAAAAAGGCAAAGAGGTACAGCTCGTCCAACATCTAAAGTCTTATCTTACGGAATTCATGTGGCGTGAATCGTATGGAAAAGACTATCCATTTGATTTCATATTGAAAGCAATCGCTGAGATATGGAATTTTGTGCGAGTGATGGTAGGTTGGTAATAAACTTGTAGTCGTTTTCATCCCGGTCCCCGTGAAAATCAAGATATACTATCATTTCTAATGTTTATATCTAGAAACGATTATAATTATTTCTAGGTTTTTTTTCCGCATTTTTGAATTCAAAATATTGCTTTTAATGAAATAATTTTGCTATTTCATTAATCAAAATTTGGGAGCATTTGTTTTCCATCAAAGACTAGCGAGACGATCTTAAATCAAATTTTGAATTTTTATATATAATAAGAATCATTCATTTATGAATCTACAAATTTTAAGCACAAAAAATACAATTATAATATTAATATTGTTTTACAAGTTCAAATACTTTATTGTTATTTTAAGAAAAGTATCCAACTATATTAAAATTTCGTGATTTTTTGTGTAAAAAAAAAAGATTTGTCAAAAGTTATTAGTCACCAAACTTCCAAATCTCGTTGCTATTGCCTGCCTTGTATTTACATTGTATTGTAATCAAATAGTTTTTTTAACTCCATTTCCTATGCTATTCTGAAAAAATAGATTTTATACTAGTATATATGAAAAAAATAAGTCAATATTAAAATATACTTTAATTCATAATATTTTTTTCACATGATAATAAAATTAGTTTATTAGATGAAAATAAAACTAACATGTAAATATTCCACAAAAATTTCTGTGATTACTATCACAATGACTTGTTTTGGTTGTAAAGTAATGTAATAATCACAATAATTGTTCCTTTTCGAGCTAAAATTATGAAATTTAACCGCAATGTTTGAAACAAACTATATTTGTTGGACTTCTTTATTCTCAATTTATCTAAAAAATATAGTTTAAATAAATAATATACTAGAGACACACACAAGAACCAAACGCTCTATTTTCCAACAGTGTGAAGACTTAATTTTCTAAACTAGTTATCATGGTTTCTAGCATGCACATAAAAACAGATCAATCAGGTTAATATTTTGAGTTTAATGAGGATTTCATATATCGGAAAATATTTTCTTTCCGCAGTGGGAAGCTGTGAGAAGAGTTCATTCGACTTATCTTGTCATTAGTGCAATAAAATGATCGCCAATATTGCTTATTTTTAAATTAGAAAAAAATTAGCAAATACAAATAGCAGTATTATAGTAACGTACATTTTATTAATCACTTGACTGATTATTTATTACAATTATATTATTTAATTGGCGGGATGTGTTATTAGATGCTTGAATTTGTTACAGTAGTTTATTTTAGTTTAGTTTAGTTATAGTGTAACGAAAAATCACCAATATTGCTAATTACCGGGAAAAAATAGTAATTTGAAACTGCATTCTTACAATAATCCATATTTTATTACTTTACTAACAATTTACTGTAATTAGATTTCTTGACTGGCGGTACGCTATTTGATGCTTTAATTTATTACAAAATAATCTCCAATATTGCTTATTTTTGAAATAGAAAATAAACAACATATTCAAACTTCATTATTACCATAATCTATATTTTCCAGATTACTTTACTAATCTAGGAATATTATTTATATATTATACTATACTAGGAATAAAAATAATTACTATTGTTGCCATTAAGCAACTTGATCAGCTGGATATTATTAAATGTTTTAATTTATCATAGTGGTTTATGATGGACATAGTGTAACGAGACAATCTCTAGCTTTGTTTGTTTCCAAAATAAAGAGACAAACTGCAAACAATATTATTAACCCAACTTAATTTTTCCTGAACTATATATTTCGTAATTTATCACCAAAAACTAGTTTAAAGGAACTGTAAGTGTGTGATAAGAAACGAAAAAAATCTTGCATTATCAACAAAAATCACTTTATTAAGCCATTAATGGTCACCATGAATCATTTTGTAGACAAATAATGTACAATAAAAAAACCTTAATATTTTTGGTTTTAATGTATGTTTCATACATTGGAGAAATATTTACAATATCATTAAGATGTTATCAGATACTTTACTTTAATGTATCCGGTACCGATTTTTCTAATTGAAACGAGACGAGTTCGATTTCAACTGAGCGGAACCACTTACCAATTACAGTGCTCAAATTTGGCAGAAATAATCGCCAAACGAGGCTCACAGTTATTCTTTCGTCATTCCCAATTTAACGACAAACTCTCTGGAGCTGTTTTGGATGGGAGAAATCGGGAGATTCCATAATTCAATCGATGCGGAGGCGCGACCCGAATCCCTTTTCCTGCCCGACCGTCGTTTTCGGGAAAAGAGTTCTGTGTGTGTGGTATCGATTCCGATGCGTATGTGTGGGAAGTTTCGGGAAATGTTTTTCCCGAATTTGATTAAAGACAATTTTGAGCTCCCGCCAGAGGAATGCCGAGAAAGAGGTATGTGGAGCACGTGGACCGAAAAATAAAAGTTTAATTCCTTCCCCAATTTCATTGGCTCTCCGGAGGCTCAACGGTGTTGTCCATAGGCTTTATTGCTCTTGCACAAGAGCATTCTGCTTCACGAGGAATAGTGAAGACACGTGCTTATGTAAATTGTAAATTTCCCCTTTTTGAAGTTATCCTGTTAATCACAAGATTTAAGAATTGAGACTGAAATGCAAATACTCATTTGAATTCGACTAAGTGATACTATGTTAAATGGTACAAAAGTGACATTTTTTTAAAACTTCAATGCCTCATTAATTTACGTTACCAAAACTAAAATTAAAGTTTAAAAAATGGTTAACAAATACTAAAGCTAACTAATGATATTTTTTATAGATTTTTTAAATATTTCTTAGGTTAAATTTAGAAAATAGAAAGGACCATATATTTTTTTAATATCCTGTAATACATTGACTAACAGGCAAAAATGAGACTGGAATATATAAAAAATATTAGGACATTTGAAATTCAGAATTTCATTGTATTATCAATGAATTAATTAAGGATTAAAATGCAAAATACAGTCAGAAACCACAAAAAGTATAATAAATTGTGATAAAATAATTAAAATTTGCTTAAATTTTTTCATTAAGTTTTGAATACTAGAATAGAAATTGAATGGTAATACCAGGAAAAAATTGAATAATATGAAAAATAAAGTTTGGAATGAATTGAAAATATTGGATATTTTAGATAAGAAGATTAAGTTACTAAAAATTGTTAATTAAAAATGAAAATAAAAGGGAGTAACACCCTATTATAAATAATAAATAGTAAAACCCCATTAAATATAATTTAATGGGGTGTTACTATTTAAAAGTATTTACGATTTCTTTGATTATATAAATTTCAAAAATTCAAGAAGGGAAAACATTGACTTGGATATCACGCAAAAGACTTGAAAAATGAAAATAAGCTTAGGATGTATTGAGTAAAATAATAAATTTTTTCACTTTAACATATTCTAGTTAGTATTTTTATATTACTCCCAATAAAACAGTAAAAGAAATGTCGATGTGGAGAATTCGACCATTTATTTCATTTTCCACTAATGGTTTCATTCTAAAGCTTTTTAGAACTAACTTTCACAAAAGTTGCTTAATAAGGAGGAAAACTAGTAGATAATAGCTTAGAAATATTTCTCAAATAAAACCCGAGAAAATATTGTTCTAGGTATACTGATATCCAATGTTGAATTACACCAGAAAATCTGAAAAAAAATCATTTATACCTTACTTTTCTTTTCTTTTTTTATTTTAAAAAATATATCAAAGGACTTTCAAAATTCTACCATTTTATACATCAATTGTTACCAAAATTGTTTTGCTGAAGAAATATCTTTAATCTAAATGTAATTTTGAAGTATAAAGTTTAAATAAATGTTAAACTTCAAAATTACATTAATATAAATGTAATTTAAATTACATTAATATAAAGTTAATATAAATGTAATTTACTTCACATTGATACAGATTTGATGAGGATAGTCTGAGGTTTAAATATTACTTTATTACACTTTCT
>JAPDSC010122315.1:0-57720 GCA_026290005.1 Latrodectus geometricus | reverse complement strand
ATATATATATATATATATATATATATATATATAGTTTTTCATATAGGCTTTTCCCTTGATATTCAATAATGGCAATAATATATTGAATAATGTTAGATAAATTATTGAATTTCTGAAGAAATTTTAATTTTTATTACATTTTGAGTGTATGGTACGAATATTCCTTTTAAATATAGGTATGTGTATAAAGAAACGTAACGTAAAAGATTTTTTGTGAAAATCTGACTCTATGTAAAAAATGGAATTGCCTCTCAGGTGTCAACCTCATCACTTAAGCGGAGCTCAAAATGACGAAGCTTTCGGCTGTATCTACCATCTTTAACCAGCAGAAATAGACAACTGGGAACAATTTTAACTTAAATAGAAGAATATTTCTCTAACGTGATTAAATTGCGTCTCATGAGCAGAAGGCTGTGAATTCGATACCAGGCACAAGAGCTTATTGTTGTGAAAAGGAAGAATTATGTGTGTTAATTCTTTAGGTTTCAACCTTCTTCCACTAATATGGAGTGAAAAGGAAGTTGCTAGCTCAGGTGTCAACCTCGTGATTTGAATATTTAACTAAACCTTATGGGGTTATATTTAATTTCGAAGTGGGATAGCATCATACCATAGTAACCATCCGATTACATTAGAGAAACTAATAAATAGTATTAAAATTCTACTAGTGACACTAAATTACACTTAGATTTAGTAATTGGAGAGTTTCAAGAAATGTTCTGCACCTGTTCATCGAAGGTACGCATTACCAGGTGCAGAGGGAGCAGTTCTTTTAATTATAATCCGGTGAGGTTTTGCCATATTGCTGGAACTGACGTGTCATTAAGCGCTCCTGTTGATGATATTTTGGCGTGACAGACCTACCTCGGGGACTATTATATCTTGCAATGTAATGGACTTTTTTTGTAAGATAAACTGACGATTAGTTGATAGAATGGCGAGAGAAGAAAAATGGGAATTTCTACAAACACGATATTTCATGGATTCGCACACCAAGAAGTTATTCATTTCACGCGCAAAGCACCATTCCCCATTAATAGTTCAATAAAAAGTTATTTAAGCATCTTACCACAATTAACGTACTGTTCACTTTAATCTATTTGATTAGCATTACAACATTATATAAATTAGGACAGCAGAAGCCTTGTGGTGAAAGGCTTCCATCCTGTGATTCGGAGGTAGCGAGATTTATACCCAACCCATTGAAGAAGTATCCAACAGGAAGCGAGAAGGCTTATGTCCGTTAAAATCTCCATCAGTAACACTATGTCTTTGCTGATATAAATTTGTGCGGATGTTTTCGCCATGTCAGGTATCAATTTCGTCACTTGACTACGATTTATATTTATGCGGCTGTTAGATGTTCTTAGTGGCTTTTCAATTGACAGAAATGTACAGTCAAAAATGTATTGCAAGCCCAACTGGTAGCCGATTGGTTAGCGCTCTTCAACAGTTCGGGGGTAGAATCACACTTTGGGATTGAATAATTTTAGTGGTATGGAATCCACTTTAAGCCGCAAGTTCTGGTCTGATTAGCTCTCGTGTGCAAAAAATGATTGTTGAGCTACAAACCAACAAACAAACTAAACGTATTTCAAATAAACAAGAATCCCTCAAATCAATTAGAACTTTCAGTGGTATTTTAAAGGCATACTAGATGTTAAAAGGTTGTTATGATACTAGAGTTAGGTATTATACCTTTTTATTTATACAGTTTCTTCAAATTATTCTTAAAAGCATTCAATGCTCGTATTTAATATATTTTGTCTATTACAAATGCTTAGTTTGTTTTACATTGTAAAATGTTATTATCTTATATTTATTTTCTTAGTATTTGCAAGGAATTATTTTACTAAAAATATTATATTTTTATTGAGGAACTTTGAAGCTACATTAATTTGATTTTATCTTATGTTTGTTAAAATAGCCTAAAGTCAATGCATCAACATTTCAAAATATTGCCTGTTGACAGGCACAGAAATATTATTTTTAACTTTCATACCACGAAAAAATTCTTTTAGAATTGTCACTTTGCAAATTTTTAATATTT
The DNA here is from genome assembly GCA_026290005.1 of Latrodectus geometricus. Taxonomy (NCBI): domain Eukaryota; kingdom Metazoa; phylum Arthropoda; class Arachnida; order Araneae; family Theridiidae; genus Latrodectus; species Latrodectus geometricus. The sequence continues at coordinate 55,670 of JAPDSC010122315.1, read as the reverse complement.
TACCCAATTTCTCGTGGTAATGGAAATATAATTGTTCTCGAATGGCAACAAGAACAAAGAACAGTGAGTAAATCTTCGATTACCAACAAGTGAGGTCGCATTAAATTCATATCTCCGAGTTAAATATTAATTATTGTATTCTGTCCTTAAATCTTAGTTATTTGTAACTGTTCTTGTGTTTTGATCTGCTAATGAAGATAGTTAAATAAATAATTCTCAGAGATAGCTAAGTAATTTTTTTTCTAATAATAATAACATGATCTGTTTATATATTCAGAGAGTAGTTCCTCTGGGACTTATAGGTTAAGTACATTCCGAACTTACAAAAATCCACACCCAAGGAGGAAACCGAATGAACTGTTGAATTGAAGGACAGAGTACAATGAATTGCTAGTTTGATTGACTTCCATACTCCATTTACTGACATATATGAAGAAAATATCTTGTATTTATCATTCGTTTTTGATAGAATTAAATATCAATTTGGAAGTTCTGATTACTCATATGTTCTTATGTTGGCGTGCAAGTTTAAACAGGAGAGTAATAGCTCAGGTGTTGATCTCATCGCTTAAATATAGCCTAAAATTTCAAGAAAGTTGACTGAGATTAGCACAAATACACAACTAGAAACATATCGCAATAATCTAACCCAATCGATTTGGTTATATCGGCTAAAGAAAGTATAAAGATTAAAGATAGCGAGATAGACTTAAAATACGAAACAATTAAACTTACAAAAGAAACCAGGTTAATTTGTGCTTTAGGTCCCCAACTTCGCAAACTCGCGAATTTGATGCACTTTTTCGCGTATGCTCATTAATTACTCTTTTGTTTTAGCCTTTTCATTGGTCGCTAATTAAGTTTCACTTTGAAATAGCCGTAGAATTTTCGCAACGGCATGTGTGATTTTGAAAACTCGCCAAGTAGGGGACCAAAAGCGCATTTTCACCAGAAACCTAATATATGTAAGCTTTATAAAATGTTACTTTATATTTTTATAAAGCATAAGAAGCATAAAAACGACTGAAATGTATTTATTAAAAGATAAGGTAAAAGTTTATAAACACATATCTCTTGATTTTTTGGTGAATTTTTGGACACTAAGATGTGAATGACAAAATAAGGCAACTGTAAAAATATGTCGGTAAAAGCACTAAAATACCAGGATACTAGTTTTATTGCCAATATGCATCGCCAAACAAAGGGATACCTGTTTCTGCACCAAACACAAAGATAAATATTTTTTGCAAAGATTCTTATGACATGCATGAATCAAAACATCTATTTTCGCAGGTAGAGACAATTATGAACTTATACCCTCACAGGAAATTCTGATCGTAATTACGTTTGAAACATTGAAATTATTTTACTTTATTTGGTTTATTTTGGTTGTCATCCTATATTTATTTTCTTCTCGTGAGATACTATTCTCTTAGGTCTTCAGCTGATCTGTCACTTCCACTAGCTTTTGGACTTCTAAATCATCACTTTTTGTATAGTTTTGTTAACACATTTGATTATAATTTTACAATAAAACAATTACATAGTGACTCTTTCAGAACTTACATATAGACTATTAATTAAGTTGCTGATTGTTGGAAAGGTTGATATTTTTAAAATAACGTAAAATTAGTTTCTTTTATAAAAATAAATGGATAAATTTCCTTTTATGTGAAATTTCATCTTAAGCAGTCGTAATATATATATATATATATATATATATATAATAAAAATTTTTAAAAAATGTGTTACATTTTTTATAATTACATACTGTTATATGTGCTTATGTGGGAATAAAGCTAACATTCAGTCAATAGAGTAAATATTTACTTGTTTAGAATTCTCTTAAATAGAGGAAAATTTGATTAATCTATGTTCTAAATGATTACCACCCTTTTATTGAGCATAAACATTAATTATACTTTATGGATTAAATTAAGAAATAATAATAAAAACAATGAAAAAGTTGATAACTTGTAATAAAATGTAAATTTTTTATTTTTTTACACATTCAAAGATAATTATAATAAAAGAAGCAATATTGCTTTAGCAAATTCTGCTGTTAACTTAAACCTAAATGCATAATAATTTTATAGAATCCTCTACCAATGTTTTCAGATTAATTGTTTAATCTGAAATCTGATTCAGATTAATTGTAAATCGGAAAACAAACTATATAAATTTAATATACTTACCAAGTTTTAAATACGAACTAAATTTTATTTAATTTCTAACAATGTGTTTTTTCTAGCACCTTTCAGAATGTTTTTAAATCTGGTAACCCAGTAGTGAAAAGTACATTAATAATAAACGATAAAAAACGAAAATAATTACAAAATTTCAAATCATAAAAAAATAGACTCAAATAGTTGAAAATTAACATTTTCATTACCTTCGTATCTGTATTAATGTTGCATTATAGCAGCGCGGCTTACAGTTACAAGTATTTTTGTGATGGAGATCAAGCCGTGCTGTTTAAGTTCCAATCCCATTCTGGCTCCAAAATATCTGTTTGAGCAAATAATTTTTTCCTTCTTGTCGGGGACTTTCCTTTTTTTTTGAAAAGGTGTAGGCTCAAAAGAATGTGTCTTTCATGAATGAAATAACAACATCTTTTATAAAAGAGACATTTTTTAAATTTCGTAGGAAACTTTTAGAACATTTAGCACTAAATAGTAGTTGTTTACTGAAAAACATTGCTTAGTTCTCACGCGGTCACTTTTTTTCTATTTGGCCACTAGGTCAACACCCCTCATCGTTTTAAAACTCAACTAAATAGGGAACTATATCAATTTGTAAATGTCTTCTTCTTTACGAAATTACCCGATCGGCGGAATGACATTAGATCCCTACTTAATTTTAAAATGTATAGACCCTCCCAACAAAACAATTTTTGATTGGATAATGTCTTGAACTTGTTAAGTTTTGCATTTAAAGCAGTTAATTCTGCTGACCAAAACCTCTAAACACAGTAAATTAATATCATTTAAGTGAAAACATGAGCTAGTATCCTGATTAGTAGCGTATCATTTGGCTGTACAAAACTTTTAATGTACTCTGACCCACACAGAATGAAGGGTTTCTGCTGTATCGGTACGAAAGCATTCCGGATAAAGATGCGTTATTAATGCCTTTCAAACTAAAGCTTTTTGATACCTAAATGAGTTACAGTGTTTCATAAATAACTATGACATACCTCTCTATTATGTTTCATTAATTAAAAATACTGTTAATCATAATATTCTTGAGGTTTGTAAATTTCTTGGAATCATTTTTTCTTCAACAGGTTTGAATGAAGAAAACGTTTTTCTTCTTGGAAATATTAGTTGAGATCTGCCTCATCATTTTATAAACAGTGAAAGTGCTAGTCATGCTACATTACAGAGTCCTGGAGTCACATGACCATAACAACTTCCGCATTGCCTAAAACATTCATTAAGCTGCCACAAAACCTTACATTTCTCACATCTTTTGCGGAAGTACCGTACAAAGGACTGTAGAAGGTGAGTGTGCGTCTTCATTAATTGGGCGTGTCTCTCTTGAAGAGAAGAAAAACGTCAAATCTGAAGGGAAAAGTCATTGTTTCTGGAGTTTTTCCACTGACCTTTTCTTTCGTGATTTACGGGAGCCATTTTGAACGCACGTTACAGCTAGAAAAAAGTCGATATCACTGATTATTTTTGACGTTGGAAAGAGCCTCGCAATGCATAATGGAAAAAAGTAACAGCTGTTTTACGCGACATGAAATGCCATAAATCCTTAAATCAATAGATCTGAATGAATCGCACAAAACACATTTATGTGACTTACCACACCACCCTAAAAGAAATTTTGCCATGCAAAAAGGTTTTTGGAACGAATTAAAGCTTTATTTAAATGTTATTATGTTTTAGTTGCACTTTTAGTTTTTCATATATTTTTTATTTTATTAAAAAGTGCCTTGATGAGCTGGTAGCTAAGTAATTAGCTTTTTGGCTCTCAGTTTAATGACTCTTTGGTTTGATCCCTACCTTAAGCATATGCAAGATTCTATGTTTCCTTATATATTTTCTAGTGGGGAAATTGATATTTATATTTTCAAAACACTATAACAGTATAGCGTTATAATAATCAGCTGTTATGCTACCTAAACCATTTAAAATACACCTACAAAAACATAACAGATCTTTTAAAAAGATTCTTATCTATCGTTGGCAATATAATGATATAAAGAATTTTAGTACGGTTGTCTCCCTGAGTCATTTTTGGGACACTAAACCTAAATCAGTAGTCTGGACCGTTACAAACAACCATGTTCGACTTTGTTGTCGATCTATGAAACAGTTGAATAGAGCTCTAACCATTTGGCTGTCAACTTGGTGACAATAGATAAGCCAGAAATGCTCAAATGCTACACTCACCGATAAAACAAATAGAGTTTAACAATCATTTACATTTTTTAATAGTGATTAAGATTGAATCTTTGTATGAAAAATTCAACCATTTTTTTGGACATAGTGAAGGAAATTTCGGACACCTTTTTTAAGGAATTTTCTTTTATTGATGATATGATTGCTATATTATATGATTGCAACCAAAATTTTATTTCTTCAGCTTCAGATAAGATTCGTACCACGTACCATGGAAGGCTGAAACGCTTACAAGAGGATGATTATTTGTTAACCAAGAGTATGGTACCAAGTTAACTAGTATGTGAAAATCAGCTAAAGCACTTAAAAAACTCTACAGTTCTTGGATGTGCAAATGTTCTTATAAACGATTAACATTTTATTCTTTAATAAATAAACAAATTTATGGGAAGAAAATCGTATCACCTAATTTACATTTTTATCGTAGTTTTTCGAAAAGTTTCACTTTTAAAAATTCTTTATTTCATTAAATTCATAATAGTCAAAGATTTACGTTAAGCTCGAAAATTTTTTCCTGAAATTATATCTTTTAATATTCGAAGAAATTAATACATGAAAAAGAAATTCATTTAAAATTTTGCAATTTTGTAACTTTATTTAACTAAAAAGTCTTTAATTTATCTTAAATCTTTACATACGAAAACTTTCCTTAAATTCGAAGAAATTATCCAAAGCCCTCATTCTTAATTAAAAAAAAAAAAAAGTTTTACTTATAAATTTGAAGATTTTGTAATAATGAGCACGTATTATCTTACAAAATATTCTTCTTTCACCAGCATTTATAATATTCGAAGACTATATTTTTAAATATTAAGAAACATTTTCTTGAAACCTTATTCCTAAAAATCTTCAAAATTAATATTTCCGAAGGAAAATAACCTTTATACATTTGAAGATTTTGTATCATTGCATAAATTTCACAGTGAAAAATAATTGATTTACCTAAATTCATAATATACAATGACAATTTTTTACTTAATTTCGGAGACATTTTCCTAAGCTCATATTTCTAAAATTAAGCGAAATTCATATATTAGTAGAAAAAATATATTTATAAATTTGAAAATTTTGTAATGAATATTGTTTGTTTCCCCTTAAAAATCCTTCACTGTCCCCATTCATAGTTTAAAGATAATTTTTAAAATAAGAAACATTTTTCTAAACTCACATTCTTAAAAATCACTTTCTTAAAAATATATCTAATGAAAAAAAAAACTTTTTTTTTAAAAACATTTGAAGATTTTCCAATATTGCAAAAGTTTTCCCCTGAAAATTTTTTATTTATCTATTTCGTAATATTCGAAGACCATTTCCTTAGTTTCCAGAGACACTTTTCTAAACTTACATTGCGAATTGGCGAAGATCTTATTTCACGAAGAAAAAAGCCATTTTTTTTATAAATTTGAAAATTCTGTATCATTCCAAAGTTTTATTTTGAAAAATCTTCCCCTTACTTAAATTCATTCGATTCGAAGACATTTTCTCCTAAATCAATATTTGAAGAAATTCATACTTTAAAAGTAAAAAATTCATTCACAATTTTGAAGTTTTTTTTGAATTGGCATCGGTTTAACTTTGAAAAACCCTTCCTTTACCTAAATTCATACAATTCGAAGTCCCTATTTTCCTATACAGGTATTTATTTGCTCAAGGATGCCCACCATTAGAAAAAAGCTTTCCTGAACAGTATAATTTTCCTAAAATGTAATCGAGATGATTCCCCACATAATTATGGAAAATGAAAGAGAAAAACTGTATATTTCGTTTGCATTCAACGTTTAAACACGGAGCTTAAAGGTTACAGTTATGAGTAATGAAGATAGTTACGGTCCCAGCGGAGATGAGTTGTTTCTATAGCAATAACTCGGCTCCACCCTGCAAGCAGGTGGAATTCCAAAAAATAAACTATTAATAATAAACAAGCTGCTTAAATTTAACCTACTTGTTAGGTCACGCTCTTAGACACGTGATTATTTTGAAATATTTATGATTTTCTAATTTGAATAAGCAGTTTTTTTGGTAAATATTATTGTGTTTCCTCAAGCATTAATATGAGTGAATGTAGGTTTGTAAATTAAATCTTTAATACATTATATGTTTTTAAATTTATTTATTTTTATTTCGTTTGATGTTAGTAACATCAATGTAATATGTAAAATAAGGAAATGAAATATATAAAAATAAATATTAAGGAAAATACATAAATAACATTAAAAAACTTTAAAATGATGGGAAATATTTATGAAAAGGTTTTTTGTAAAACTAACTCCATGATTTTAATGTACCTTGTAATCACAACTATTTCATAGATTAAATTTAAAAAAATTATTTTCCTATCAGTAAATGTGTGTAATATGTACATAATATCATGAAACGTATAGCACAGCAAAATGTAAATAGTATAATAAAATATAAAAAGAATAAAATATAAATAATGAAAATAATACAATTAAAGTATTTTATAAAAAGTAAATTTCAGTGAAACTAATTCCATAAGTATTAAGAATATTTATTGCAATAAATTATTTCCTCAATAAAGAATAAAATTTCTTCTTCTATAATAATTTTATTTGACCGTTAAATATATGTGTATAATAATGCAAGAAAACAATTTACAATTAAAAAAATATGTAAAATAAATGCGTAAAAAACAATATTTATAAAAACTTAAAACTTTCTTACAATTAAGCTTGTAGATAGAAAACATCTAAACTATTTTATAATTTTAATTTAGATTTTCGTATGAATAATTATATACGTGTAACAAATATACGCTCGTATTAATGTAAAATGCATAATATAATGAAAAATAACAGAGCAAATAACAAAAAATTATAAGAAATATTGAAAACTAAAATGTATTTTTTTTGTTAAATTCAATAAGTAAATTAAGCATATCTTGTAATAAACTATTTCAGAAATCAAATTTAAAAAATAATTTTTATATCAAAAATAAGTATGAATGATATAGTTTAAAGAGTAATATAAAATATGTAGCACGGAGGAAAATGAGTTGGAATTAACATAAATAAAATATATATAAAAAATATCATTTATAAAAACATAAAATTTTAATAAAACTATGTCCTTAAATTATGTGTCTGTGTATTAATCTTATAATAAATAGTTTCATGGATTATAATAAATTATACCATGAATCAAATTTAGAAGATGATTTTTCTATTAAAAAATGCATGATAAAGTTTTTTGATAAATAAATGTATTATATATGTATGATAAATGTATATAACAATATGAAATATACAATTAATAAAAATTACTAAATTAAAATAATATAAATAAAATGTGTGAAAAATGATCTTTAAAAGAATGCAAAATTCTCGCAAAATTAATTCTGAGAATAAAGTACATATTTTTCATGTACCATTTAATAAATTGAATTTAGAGTTGATATTTTGCGATCAATAAATGTTAATGATAAGCATATGGATAGAAGTATAAAATATATTACAAGTTAAATATCAATAAATATAATATAAGCTGTATGAAATATGCAAAATATTTGCTCTCAAAAGCGTAAAACTTCCATTAATTACCTCAGAATATTAGATAATAAATTTAGAAGAAGATTTCTTTTTTTAGAAATAGGTGTATAATAAACGAGAAAGTGATAAAGGTATTTAGAATAGAATGCTTTCTGCAATCAGACTCTTATCGAGATTGATTACTCTTTTTTAAGAAATAAATTGAACTGCGGTATGTCATTTAATCAACTTATGAGTCATTTAATCAACCCTTATTTTCCAGCCCCACAAGTGGAGGGGAATTAAAACTCACGGAGCATTTAATATTCACACGCTCTCTCAGTAAACTGAATCAAATATCAAATCTACTATTTCTGGGATACGAAAGCAACAGCTTTTTATTGGCTATACCAAATGACTAATTAATTTTTTACTTTTTTGCCAGCTTATTTCTGCTAAGTCACCACCTCCCAACGCTAATCTACGAGTAATGGACGAAGACAACACCTGAGTTCGTTCCCACATATCTAATTTCCACTTTACTCCAGCCAAAATAAATTAGATCCTTCTAAATTTTAACTTTCATAAACTATGTGGAAAGCAATTTTGTACTTGGTTAGGCATTGGATTAGGCTTATGATCATGAGAAAAAATACTATTCCTTATAAGGCTGCATTCTTTTCTAAATGATTAAATTACATCTACAAAATTTGTTGAATATTCTGTAATTTATAAATTATTTTCTTATTTGCTATTCATTTAGCTATGAATAAATATGATTTTCCGGAAACATTCCAGAATACACAAAAACTTCCTTTAAGTAAAATTCGAAGAATTGAATATGGTAATGATATTAGGTTGGGGAAAAAATCCATTATTTTCATTTGAACTTTATGTAACTTCTTTTGGATTCGCTTTGTAAAAAGGTTTAAAACAGTTTTAATGTAGATTTTTAGGTCTTGCGCGTTACTACTGCTGACATGCGGTCAACTTCGACCATTTTTGATATTTTACAGACATTTTCGACGATGCTGTATCCTTATGCGAGGTGCATCTCTAACATCAAAAATACCCAAACGGAATCGATGAAACAAAAATTGTACGTAACTGGTTATTACAGTCTTATATAGGACGATAAACACCTTTCACAATTTTAGCCACCCGGCTATCTTTTTCGCCGTTACAAGATAAAAACGAAAATGTATCGAATTTTCTGTTTGATGTCTTCCATTTTTAAAACCTTGTACTAGTAACTGAATTAATCAAACAAAAAAAACCGCAAGAGAATATTTTAGTGTCAAATGTCACCTTTCCAACGAGCATAAATCTGAAATTGTTTGATAGATACCTCACGAGATATCGATCATTACAGACGTCTACCAAAATAATAATGGATTACTTTTTTCCCAAACTAATATATTTGTTTGATTAAATATCTAAATGACAGCGATGTGCTTTGAAATTATATTTTTCCATTGTACCTCTCTATAATTTAATTCCAAGGGAAAAGTGTTAAGCTGAATGATTAAGGCTCTGCTTTCATTTCAACAGTTTGCAGGTTCAACTCCCACCATTGGTGTGGATGTTCGCAGCAATTTTGAATTCGTTGAAGACTTGTTAAAAGTCATATCAGTTCTCCGAGCAAAAGGGAAAACAGAGCAGGAAACGAAATCAAATCTAAATCCAATGAAAATGGCCAGTGTCATTCATTTCTGCATTCAGTAGATATAATATGTCACTGCTTATCCTGGCTTTCGGTTCCTAATTTAAGCAGACATATTTGTACAGATTTGGAATCCATTTAAACTATACAATTATAGTTCTATAGCATTATAGTTAGTTAGTTCATTAGTTATATAGTTCATTAGCATTAAATCTCGCATGGAAAATTTGAATGCTGAAACATAGACATATTAAACATATTCTCAGTTCCTAGACTTTTCGGATTGTGCAGCACTAGTGAGATGTAAAGACAGAAAATATAAATACTTAGCTACGAATTTTATTTATTTATTAAAAATTATTATTTTAGCAAGAAATTATTAATTTCTTTCTAAAATAATTTCCCTCATAACACCTAAAGTAAAGACTTTAGCATTTGATTTCAACTATTTCTTATTCTTTATGTCAGAAAAGTACACACCACGTGACTTGTCATTAAGCGCCGTTTCCGTGAGAGAATAACCAGGACTTATCAGATGGTTAATATGTTTATTCCTTAAACCATTCCTCATTAAATTTTCTTTTTTTGTCTCTAAGGAATCGATCTGAGTTGTGTCAACAGATCCGATCTCAGATCTTTTCCCGACATCAAACAAAAGGGACCGTTGCAGTTTGAGCAGGGGTGGCTACACCGAAAAATGGATTAAGACAGAAAAGAAAATCATTTTTCAATTTTTTCCCCATGAAAAAGAAAAGCAATTGAAGTTAGTTCCCATGGTAACTTTCCTCTGAATTGCCTTTGATGACGACAAACATAATCTTTTGACGAGATGTGAACCGAGTTGAGTTGTTCAGAGAAAATTGTGATGAATTACTTTCGATGTAGGGATATGATTGAAAGCAGTTTTTTAAGTGGAAAGATTTTATTTCCCTCTTAGGTACATCAAAATCTTAATAGATAATGCCTTTCAAGTTGTATTTAGCAGATTTTCTATAAGTGAATCTCTTTATGATAAATTATGGTTTATAAATTTATGAATTGTCATGAATTAAGCACTAAAAAGTTAATTTATGTATACAAGAATATTTCTGTTATACTCTAAATAAAACAATTCGTGCCTAAATTCACTGATGAATACTTTAAAAGATCCATTCAGTGTTATTTTCTTCTTTAATAGCTCCACCTTAGCTTAATGACGAAAAAAAATTTTTATCGATATAATATATTTCAGTGATCTGTTTTTCAGAAAACACACATAGTTTTCTTTTTTTTATGTAAAACTTTCATATGCTGAAGCACGAGATGGTCGTTGGCACAATAAAATAAACTGATGTACGAAAAAAGAAACATTGATGTGGAGAGGCCGCTGAGTTTCAACCGCCTAATCGAGATATGGGCATTCCAACCATAGCACACTAGAAATATTGGTATTTTTAGATAGGTATTACCATAATAAAACCATAATAAAATTAACCATAATAAAAACATAATTAACCATAATAATAAAATAACCATTAAACCATAATAAAATCATAAGACTTAAAGGCATTCTATGCTATAATTAAGGCACTGAATTTTGAAGTATTCCTTAACATCCTAATTTTTAAAGCACATGGATTGATTACGATTTGGTTTAAAATATTTCCATGATCCAGTTGATGCACTGGAACTGATAGAGGAATCCATTGCACATTGAAACTGTTAAGCGGTTACCACGACATAACCTAAAATTTAGCGTTTACAGAGTACTTAAGGATTAAAGCTGCTAGATGGATATCATGGCATAAGCTAAGCATAAGTATTCGCAGAGTTATTTCCTTCCTTAATCGAAATATAGGTCGTAAAGTGAGTTCTAGATAAAACAGATGGATTGGCAGAAGATTTTCATGGCACAATCGAGGTACTATAACTATTAGAGGGTTCAATGGCACAATCAAGTTATGGGTGTTGGCAGAGAGGATCCTCAGCACAACTGATGGCTGGAAGTTATTGTTGATGTTTCATGGCATGATAAGAAAATGGACCTTTGCAGAGAAATGTTGGAAAAATCAAGTCCCAAAGCATGTTAAATGGGCATCAGGTTGTAACTGATTTATTGGGCTTAGAAGACATAAACATCAACTTAAGTAAATATGTATTATGACATAATGTTGGTATAGGAGATTGATCCAAGGGATCCAAGGAGATGATTGTAAAAATTAATGGAAAAAAAAATTTATATACATTTTTAATGGAAACATACACATAGATACATGCATATATATATTTTATTTTATTAAAATCTTTCCACACCAAATATTCTAATGTTTCTAAGAAAATACTTGGACACATCTATAAATCCAGAATATAATAATAAATGCCTTTTTTATGAAGTTGCTTACATCTTTTTAAGATTTTATCTATAAAGTGACTAGGCATGATAATAAAAAATATGTTTCATACCTTAAAAATTTTACCTTTACGAAAGTTATAATAAAATATGTAATTTACCTGTTTCATATAAATAAATAATTATGTAATAATTATTATAAAATAAATAATCAACAAAATATGTTTTAGAAATATATATATATAAGAGGGTGTGTGATGTGTAGGTTAATATGCAGTTTACATAATAACAACATACAAGATAATTTATGTACAAATAATATTACTAACATTTTTATTATAATGAATTTGTGAAAACCTCATGGAGGAATCATTGCAAGAAATGAAATTTTACAAATTAATGTATATATTTCTTTAATTTGCCTACTTTATTCAAAGCTTCTATATAAACTCAATTATACTTTTGTAGGTAATCACTGCATTAAGGGCCAATTTCCAGTGCTTCTGTACGTTTTCATGATTAATTATAGCGAAATAATCTAAAATAAAAAATTAATAAATAACAAATAGGGGGAACTACTTTGATATACCCTCCCAAATCGGAAATTTGACGACTTTTTTTCCCTCACCAACCATAATACCTGTTTTTGGCGCCTTTTTTTACTCGCCAAGATGGATTCTCGCTAAATACAAATAATTAATACATATAAAAACTTTCAAAGAAACTCAGAAAATGGTATAAAATACAAGAAAATACTAAATTTGGCAACAGCAAAAACCTAAAAGCTGAAAAAACCTAAATTGGTAACACCAAAATAAGAAACAGCAACCCTAAATAGTCCATAGGGAGTACCAGATTTGGCGCGTAATTTTTGGGGGGGTATGTCAAAGTTGTTCCCAAATAGGTTTGTTCATTCGAATAAGTACATAAATTTTTCGATTTCATAATTTTGAAAAAGAAATTGTTTGCTTTTTAAAATCGTCTTTTCTTTCTATGCAAAAGTACATATCAGGTTCCTCATGATATCCATTAATTGTGTCGCCTAGTACAGCAATGATAATGAATATAAAAAAATCAAAATTTTCAAAATGAGAAAAAAACCAATCTAACTATTCCACATTTTTCTGGAAGCTTTTTGAATACAACTTTTCTTAAATTAAGTACATATAATTCCAACAATATTCATATTAAGGAAGTAACAACTCTAAAAAAAGTTCATCCGATATATTAATTTAACCGTACTATTTCTGTATATTGAAAATGAGTATTTATAAAACAGAAACTCACTGAAACAGTAAATATTTAAACATGTTTTCAATGCACAAGTTTCATTTTTAAATCAGAATTTCATATCCCTTAACTGTATTAGGATTTATTTTTGTAATTTTTGATCATCGATAAATTCTTTTATTTAAATAAATTTGCTCTAGAATCATATTAGATATTTTGCACTTTTTTTTTCCAATTCAAATAAATTTAAATGATGTTTTATTAAATTTTTAAATATTATATTTTTATAAAAATGTATTATTTGAATTCAAATACTCTTCAATTAAAAACTAAAAATGAATATCATTAATTTTCATATGAGTGATACAGAAACTAAAAGGTTAGCCCGAGTTTTGATGTTTTTAAATATTTGTCAATTTTAATGGAATAAATAGTATTTTCTTTAGTTGTTAAAAGATTGCTTTAAGGTGGTAGAACCTATCCTAAAATGAAGTATTTTGTGTAATTTTCTAATCAATTCAATAAATCGAAAATTATATTAATTAATCTTTAAAAAGACATTGATAATCTCAATATTTGTTTTTTTACTTAACCGCTTTGACGTTTTTATTAATAAAACAGAAATAAGAGAAAATAATAAGATAAGATCAAGAATATCATGAATTATTGCGACTTGTTCTATAATACCATCATCATATCCTCCCAGAAATGGAACATACATGTCATTTATTTTACGAAATTAATTTAATTTGTTAATAATAAAACTACATTTTTTTATAAAAGTCTAAGTAAATTAACAGTTAAAATTTATATGATACTAGTTCACATAAAGTTAAAAAATAATAAATGAAGAATTATACAAATTTCTCAGAATTACAATTTATTTTTATTGTTAACAGAAATTTTCTATCAATGAGAAAATGAATTTATAATTGCATTTATACATAATTTTAATTTTTAATAAGTGTTTATGTTTTCAATAAATTTGTTGACTGATTTAATGAGAAGCAATGTTTTTGCTTTCAATGAAATGGATTAAATATGTGAAAAAGAAATAAAACATTTTTATTATAGTTCTTACTATTATCTATAACAAAAATTAATTATACATAAATTTTGAATTATAAATTCAATTAATATTCCTTGAATAAATTTAGTTGCATTTTTTTAAAAGTTTTAGTTCAAAATAAAATTTTAGAAAATACAAAGCAATTATGATTCCTTCTTATTAGAGGCAACCTGTTTAATGTTAATTATAAATCATTACATTTAATTAAAGATTAATTTTATCTCATAATGTTTATGTAAAAGATTTGAAAATCTCCCAGGATTCAATTCTAAATTCAGATTTTAAAAATTTTAATTTCCTCTTTCTTTCACAAAACTTAATATTCATAAATTTGCATATATAATTTGAATTTAATCAAAGAAATAAAGTAATTTATTTTTGATAAATATGCAGCTTTTTTCCATAAGTAAAAATAAGAATAAATTTTGCTAATGCTGGAAAAATATAGAATTTATAACTTTTTAGAAATTTGCAAACTGTGATAATTTATCAGATTAATGTTTTCTAAAAAAGATTAAAATTCATTTTATAAAATTATTGGAGCTATATTTGTAAAAAATAATATCAAAGTAACAACAAAGAGAACAATTAACAATCATCTAGTGTAAGCTTCTCCTTTTTATTTAATTGGAATAATCTTTAATAGAACAAACACTATGAGAGAATATTCAAACATTTTCAATAAAAAGTTTTAATATTTATCAATTTAACTAATGAAATAACTTTTTATGAAATGATAAGTTATTTGACGAATAATTGAAATATTTAAAATATTTTTACAGAAAGATCTTGATGGATAAGCATTATAATAAAGAACTGATTTAGGAAATTTCTCATCAGTTTAATTAAATTCTTGTCTGAGAAATAAACATATTACAATTTTATATCTTTATCAATGGTTACGTAAATTGTAATGCTAATTAGTTTATAAAGTAAGGAAAATTTGATCTAATTTAAAATATTATTACATTAAATAATCGTTATGGAAAAAATATTGCAATAAAATACAAACATAGAAAATTTTAGTTCCTTTTTATTAAATTTTTAAGTATGACTTGTCATTTTCATGTCACTTTGACAGTTTATAAAGAAAGCTAATTAAAAATTACAGAAGACTTAAGGAAAGTTGATTGCGTTTTTAATTAAAGAATGACGTAAGATTAAGTAATATCCCTGATGGGGTTTACCTAAAAACTTTATATAATTTATACAGTTTACATACAATAACTATATATATTGTTAGAAAACATAAAATATAATCAATAAATTGAATTCATTTTTTCATTAACTTAATAATAATTGAAGTATATTATTTAGAGAAAATTCTGATATTAAGAAAAAATATTTTGTTTAATTTATTTTCGTGTATCGATGTTCAATTAATCTAACTCTTTTAGTTTAAATACCTTTTATTAGTTTAATATATTGGAATATTCATTAAAATTTGTAACAAAATGTAAATTAAAATGATTTTTTTAATTAAGAAAAAGATTAGTTAAATAAATATTTTTCTTTTTGATAATAAAATATTTTCTCAAAAAATTATCAAAAAATAAAATAATGTATACTTACTTCTGCTAAAATTAATTAATTTAAATTAAGATAAAATTACAGAATTAGTTAAGTAAAACTCATTAAAGATAATTGTTATATTAAATTTTGTAAAATTATTACCAAAATCATATTAGATTCCATTACCCAGAAACGTTCAATTAATAATATAAATAATATTTATAACTTGAGATTAATATTTTACAGCATGAAATAAGTATTTCATGGATTTATTATAATTCTAAATTTCATTTTATTCTGAGGACTGAATTATATTTTGGTATTTTTAATGAAATAAGCGAGAATTAATGTTAATACTCCCCTTTCTTAAATTCTTCTACTACTTCCTGTAATTTTTCACTTTGATAAGGTAAATTTGATAATAAACATATTATAATTATTGTATAAAATGTTCGGCATACTTATGAAAATCCTTTCTTAATTTATTGTTTATTTTGGAAATTAACTGTAATTTTATAAAATCTTTTACTACCTTTTAACTATTAGTTTAAATATCAATCTTCATTTTGCAACAAATTATTTAATAGTATTTATGTATGGAATTATATACCTCTGATCACTTTAAGTTTTAAATTCATTAAACCATTATCAGTGCGATGTTATAATGCTTACATTAATGAGTTCTTATTGACATTAGGTGATATTTACATCGTAAAGGTGAATAAACCCAGAAAACCCTCAAGCACTCTCCTTGTAAAACGTGTAGAAATTACGACACCCAATTTGGTTGAGATTGAAGCTGGGTCCTTCACTAAACAGAATACTTATATTTTCAGATATTCTGTTTTAAAAAAAAGAAAGAAATTTCCTCCGCTTTGTATTTGTATACTTAAATTCATTCCTTGAAATCGGAAATCGTGTAACCCATAGGTTTCAAAAAATATAAAACAAAAATAGCAATGCTAATTGTTTTGTAGAAAGATTTCATTTGATGGTACATTAAATTTGTCACATTTAATTTATTTTCAAATGTTTAAATTGAAAATTAAAATTATGCTTGTAACCAACAACTTATATTTTCTTAACCATTATCAAAAGCTTCCAATTTTCTTTTGTATCTAAGAACAAGAAGAATATTATTATTCCCTTTAAATAATCAAAATAAAATAACTAATATAATGCAAAAAAATCACAGTTAACCATAGATTTATTTTGACAGTTATTTAGTCTATAATTTACTTATAGAAGAAAACCACTTGCTGTTAAAACACATAAACTCTATAATATGTTATTATAATAGATTAAAATGTTATCAAAAAGTTACCTTACTTTTATTATTCGAGTATGCTTATATTATATAGTATCGTAAATTTTTTGGACTTAGACATTTGTAAATATAACACTATTGTATGGGAATACTGTCATAAAATACGTGTTCATAAAGCGCTTTATTATATTATATATCCGACGCAATGTGTTATAAAACTTATAAAAAATACTATTACGATATACATTTTGTGTATATGCAAGTTCATATACTTAATCACTATTGCTATTGATACTGGTTTTTATAATTATTAAAACATATTACGTAACAATATAATATCAAATCAGTAATAATATGAGATAATTTTGAATAACATTGCCATATAAATTTTCGGACAAAAATTACCTTATTTTAGGTAAAAATTTCTATTTTTTTAGTTAAACTAGAAACCATTTTGGGAAAGAAGTAAAGATTATATCTTTTTTAAATAAAAATATTTACAGGGATAAAATATTTTAGCATCATCGCAGTGGTTGGATAATTAATTTAAGAAATTTAAGTACTGAACCGGAAGAAATATAATCTATGTATAATTTTTTTACTTTCTATAAATTATATTCCCTTATAATTACATTAATCTAAAAATAACTGTGAGAAAATTGTTATTTTTATAAGTTAAATGTTTTCTGAAAAGGATTTATAATATACTTAAAAGTAATGTATCTTGGTATCAAGCATGATTTTTTTTGATAAAATAATAATAATACTTCGAAAACGAGTATTTTTTAACAGGTTATTTTGTAAAGTAAGACTCAAATGCTAAGAATGAAAAGTAATTGCTTAGTAAATACTAGAAATAAAAACAATCATAAATTATTCGATACATATTATCAATTACATAAAATAAATTGAAAATAAACCTTTTTGTTTTCATTCTGATCTGAAGCTATTAAGAAAAAGGTTTATCTTGTACTGTTTTTCCATCCTGAGAAAATTTAATCCTGGATCATCTTAAAGTCCTTTCTGTAAACACCATCGGAAATGAACTTTTTCATTTTTTTTTTCTTAAAAATTAGGTAAAAAATATTGTGTTTCTCCTAAAAGTTTTAAAATTAGCTTCTGATAGTTTACTTTATATCAGAGAATATAGGGATTTGAATTAACGTTTGAAATTAAATATGTTATAAAACCTAATTTCATACTAAATATTATAATATATTATTGGTAAAATATATATTAAAATTTTTACTCTGTTTTAGTTTTAATTTTATTTTTATTTAAGACAATGAATTTATAAGCCCTTCAAAAATATATTTTGTCTTGAAAATTTTGAAAATGCATATTTTGTTCTACTATTTTATTCTTGAATATCTATAAATCTGACTTTTTCTAAAGTTAATTATACTGAAATAAAAGAAATATAATTTATATTAATCAACTTTATGTCCTAAAAAGTAAAATTCTAAAATACTTTAATCTCAAAAATACCAAAGTGTATTTTATTCTACTATTATTAAATATACAAAAACTGAATTTTATTAAGGAACATTATAATGAAATCAGAGAAGTATTAGAAATTACGTTATAATAATTTCTTGTGAAAATATTGAAATGGCGGATATTATTACAGTATGTTATTATCTAATTGATAAATCTTCATTAGTTTGAAGTACGTTAAATAGAACTGTAAGTATATAATACATAATTTTTCCTTTAATAATCTATAAGAATGATATTGGGAACTAAATTTACTCCTTGAAAATACAAGAAATTCCTAACCGACAGCTACGAGATTTGCATGTTGGTCTTCAATACAACAGGTCATGGGTTCAATTACTATCTCAAGTGTATATGCTTGAGATAGTAATTGAAATCGTTTAGTGAGTCAAAATGCAACTTAAGCAGTAGTTTCCAATTGAATTGGCCATTACTTGAGGAAAGTGAGGTACAGTACCAGAGCGAAAAGTGAAATTTAGTTATTCGAAATTAATATAAATTTATTTACATCTTACATAAAATTATATGCATTCGTAAAGAAATAGATCATGTAAAATTATTAAAACTTTCAATGAGATTTTTAAATGAAAAACATTAAATTTATAAATTGCTTTTAATACAATTTTACTGGTTTATACTCCTTATGAAAATTATTATCTATCAATGATCAGCAAAATTCTATTACTTGTATATGAATTGACCAATAAATACATTAAGAAATTTTAATATCTACTTTTGTAATAAAAAAATACAAATATCAAAAGAATAGAATACTTGATTTATATCATTGAAAGCGATGACTATTTTTTTTTAACAAAATAAAGATGTATTTATTTTAATTTAACATATTCAAAATATTAAATAGAATCTTTTGAACTAATCAAATAAATTAGGTAAGTACAATAAATATTGATTTTAACAAGTAATTATAATATTTTGAAGCAACATCATATATTCAAATCTTTAATGAACCCTTAAATGTAGAAGGATATTTAATAGAATTATAACATTAAAGTATATTTTATATACTGTATTAATTTATATATTTTATTAAAACTGTAGAAGAACATTTTTTGTTAGTTCTCAGACAAAAAACGAAAACTTTTTTTTTAAATTTCAATAGCTTTTTTAAATTATAAGTCGTTTGACAATAAAATGAAATTTTTATAATTAAATCACTATATTCCTTGTACGATATTTTAAAATTATCATCAAACGAGAGAACCAGAGATAAAGATTATGAATGGTGCTCCGTGAGTGACTGTCCCCAAATCAAGTGGGAAAGCAACAGTCCTTTCAAAAACTATAAGCCCCCAAAATATACTTTTAGTTCTCGTTTATAAGCAGTGATGCAGAAAAAGCGAACTATTCCGCTCAGTGAAGCGGAGGACCTCAATGGTTACATCAGCAATCGGTTTTGCAATATTAAATCGTGATCGATGGAGCTGCGTCTCGATCCACTTCCCCTGGAAATATGGCCTTCCAAATGAAACAAGATTGTAATCGAAGGCATTTTATTCACTTAATTGTTATTTAACTTTTATGATATGTATTAAAAGATTTTAGACACTCACTTTTGATATAAATAATATATTGACAGTTGTACTAAAATTGTTGGATCATATTTAAACGAATGTAAAAGCCATATGCATCTAATTGTTTCTGATTTCAGCGCATGTTTTAAGTGTTTTTAACACAACTGTTATCGAAAAGTAAAGAATATTTACACGGAATGTAGTCAAGTAACTATATTTATTGAAATCATAATTATGAAAAATGTTCCTCCCTTCTCAGATGTTGAAATAATAATCCTGTCGGATTTTCGATGTAAAGTTTTAACTATTCTTAATGATTTACAAACAATTAAGTTGAGTTCTTGATTGTTTGTAAACTATTTTTTCCTAACAAATAACCTATGATAAAACACCTCTTCAGTAAATATGTCATGTTGTTGTTGCTTATACCCCTCGTGCAGGAAAGCCTACACCAGGTCCAGAAGGCTCCGACTCGCCAGATTCTCATAGATTAGATCCTGCTCATCCCACAGATGCCTCCAGGAGTCACTAAGATAAGCAAGAAGGTGAGCAGGACTGGCAGGGAGGGAACAAGAAGAAGGAGAGACAATCCTCTCCCCATTCAAGAACCTCAGACATTTTAAGTGTCATATCCTAAGTATCGTCATGACCGATTGGAGAGGCCGGGGGCCACTACATGACAAAGACAGACCTGGAACATTGGCAGAATACCAATGATGAACCGGTGGGTGATTCTTTTGACAAAGAGATCAATTTATGTCTGTTTAAGGAGTACATTTCTGATGGAGTAAGCTCATTTAAATTGTTTATCAGCAGATCACAACCAATTTTGGCAAGCGTGTCTGCTATCTTGTTACCACATACCCCCACGTACGATGGTATCCACTGAAGGCAAACAGGTGTTTTCAAGCCAATCTTACAGAGATGCCGCAATATAACCAGATCTGGAGCTTCAAATATTTTTGGCCAATTCTTAAAATATGTGTAGCACATTTGCTATCCGTCAAAAACCAAATACTATTTTTGTCAGTGGTCAGGGCATAGTTAAGAGCTACACTAATAGCAATGATCTCCGTTCTAAAGACTGAAAAAAGTCAGGGTTTCGGATACTAAATCTCCTTTCTTCCTCAACATTATTAACGTAGATAATATATCATTAATAACGTAGTAAATATATAATTGTATTGACTTATACAATGTCCTATACTATATATTAAATCCTTTAAAATAAGGAACTTTTAAATGCTTAGTTTGTGCCAAAAGTTTAAAATTTAGTGGTTTGAAATCCCTACATTTTTTAGAATTGCATCATAAATAACTAAGGTATGTCTTCTAAAGAAGAGATGCCTTAATTCTGCGTAGTGAACAAGCTAATCTTGCAAAACATTTTTTTTAATACCCACTACAGTAATTCTAGTACTAAAAGCTCTTCATATGTGGACATGTTTTGACATGTGTGGATGGACATGTTTATAAGTTGCAAAGGAAGAAACCATAAAAATTGCCTAGCACCGTTTCTACAAACGTTCATTTAGAAGGCAGAAGCGCAACATTTATCCAACGTTCAACAGTGGTGTGGTTCGATTCCGGGGCATTTTGTTGCCTCAAAGAGCACTGTTCTAACTCTAGGCCAGGATTAAAACCTAAAAACCGAGTTATTACTTCAATATCCTACTGTCCCCAAATATGCATCTCAAAAGTAAATCTCAAACAATTCTAACATGCGATTTCTATTATCCTTACCAGAGATTCTATTCCAATGAAATTTTCCATGTGTCAAGTTTGAATTGCCAGACGTTCTTTTAGATAAACAGCGCATTTTCAGCACCAACTAATATCATAAATAATGCTTCCCAATTTTGAATATAGAAGTTTAACAATAAAAATTATGCTTCAAGTAGAGCTTATAATACACAAAAATACACATCTCTTTGATTAGGAATTCATCTACAAGTATTTTAGGATATAAAGTCATTACATTGTATTGGATAATGTAATAAAAATAAGATTGTGTCAAAGGAAAGCACTTTATCAATGTTTAATCTATTTGTTTTCATTAGTTAATGATAAACAAAGGGATACACATTAATTTCTTCCATTTTTACCTACTTCTAACTGAGATGAAAACAGGAAGAACATCATAATATGAATAATTAGGATAAACGAATTATTAGATTTGATATTTCTAAATGCATAGAAATATGATGTTAATATATATATTTCGTCCTATTATGTTTGCTCAATGGTGAGAATTTTAGGTATAATGTTTTATTAGAACTCTGCATAAATATTTAAAGTGACACAAAAAAATATTAGAAGTTAATATCAAAAATAGAATAAAAGGATATTTTAAATGCATTTAAACGTCATGATAAATATTTTAAAGTTTTTTAAGCAAAATTAGTTTGTGCATATTGATGTAATTAGATTATAAGAAATATATTGAGACTTTAAGAAAAATGAAGGACAATAATATTCTGTTATTTCTTATGGAAAAAATCCTTCACTGAAGAAAATTAACGAGTAACATTTTAGAAATTCGATTATCATATTTAGATTATAATTTGCAATATTTAATCATCTTCATGTGGCATCATAAATATTTTAAAAACATATAAGAAGAAATTTATATGAATTACACAAATTGAATAAAATGTTTACACTTCAATAAATTAAGGGAAAATTATTCATTATATTTTTGAAAAACAACCTTAAAAACTCATATTTAAATAAAGAAAATAATTCTCAAAAGTACTTCTATAAGTTGTATAGACTTCCAATTATCACTTGCAAATATTACAACTTACCCCAAACATTTGTTTCTATCATTTAAAATTATTTTAAAAACATATTAAAAGAAAATGAATGTTGATATTATTCATATTTTCTTTTATTTTGAGTGGTATCATCAGTAAATAGAAAATATTTTTTCCATTGGTTATCTCTAAAACAAATTTTCTGAAGACTAATAAAATTTCAAAAAAATCCAAAAGGTATTTGTACGAGTTTTAATGAATTCAAATTTTAATTTGAAAGCTTTTAAAATTTTATATCAAAATAATAGGAAACATAGTTTGATTCTATGTGTTAGATAGTGAAAAAAATTATTTATAATCATATAAAAGAAAGTGTTATTTGTTTTTAGTAAATGCATGCGATATAGTAAAATTATAATAAAAATCTTTATTAATTATAATAAAAATTATTTGTATCTACATTTAATTGCTAAGAGATTGAACTGCATAAAAAAGATACGTTATTAATTACAAATATTTTTACACAATTTTTAAATTAACCGATTGAAAGTTTTAAAATTAATTTTAATGAGTAAAGTCTTTAGCATAATATAAATTTAAAACTTAAATAAATCGAAAAAGAATTCCAATAAATTTAACTTACTATTAAGATTTATTTTGCTTTAATTTTTAAAAAAATTTAATGCTATATTTTACAAAAATGTACAGCCGTAAAGAGAAAGATTAGCTCAATAATTTATTGTTGGTATATTTTTAAATATATGAAACACACACACAAAAAATGAAAGAAATACAATTTTTTTCACCTCTTCAGTATTTTTGATGAGAATTATAATGTTATAGAGTAAAAATATAGCGTATTATATTAGGTAAAAATAGATTGTAGAATTAGCCCGAAGTCTAAATAAACTTTAGAATAGATCCTAAAATTATAGTTTAAAAATAGATAATAGTTTGGATAGACTAAATAAGTTGCAAAATATATAATCTCATAATGTATTTTTATTCAATAGTGTAAAAATGTAGTGTAAAATTATAAATACGATAGTAATTCTATGAGATAAAAATAAAGCCGTAAAATGTTCATGTAATATAAAAATAAACTATAAGGTATTAAATAATTAGGTTTAAATAACTGCTTTGTACAAGATCAAAGTCATATAAAGGATAATTTCTTTTTTAAAATGTAAAACTAGAAAAAGAGAGACTTGGAAAATATTTGAAAAAGAAGAACAGAAGGAAAGAAAATAAAACTTTTTTTTTTAACTATTCAACACGTCAATATTTAATTATGTCTCTGTGACATTTGATTTAACTTAATTTATGACTTTCAAATCAATTCACAAAAGAACTAGTGTTAAAAATGGCGTAAAATCGATTACTTTTGCTCCAGTGAAATCGATAATCTAGAGGAATCGATATTAAGAGTAATCACGTTTTCTCTGTTTGATGTTTGTTGATTCTTCGAGTTATTATAAGTTTCCTTATGATATTAGCAACTGCGCAATAAAATATGGAACCTAATTTTAAAGAAATGTAAACTATAGAAATGTTAAAATTTGAATGTTGTATTAATGTTTAATTGGAACATAAAGATAACTTTTATATTATAAAATTTTAAAATTATTTATTTATTAAACTTATCTCTACATATATATTGATTTATAATGAATATTTTTGTAATGATTTTGTTTTGTTTTTAGTAGTTATAAAAGTTTATATTAATATATAAATATTCTGATCATATACATAGAATGATAATTTAATGAAATAAAACTGAAGTAAAGTCAATAGATTTGAAAAAAGATTTTAATGATACATTTTTTGCAAAATATTGATTAACAGTTACAGAAAAAATATTTAAATCTCTTAAATAAAATTTAATAAACATTGGATTTTAATTATTAATTTTTTAATATAGTTTTTATTGGATTAATTATATTTCTGTATTCAACTCATAAGACAGATAAATTTAACACTTTAAACAACATTCTGATTTTCAAAAAATAGTTTTATGCAGTTGTATTTATTAATGATTTCAAATAAGTACTTATATCTTAATTTAAATATGCGAATATTAAAGACAATTTTAACATTTTTTTATTTTTCATGAAGTTTTGATGAAATTCTAAATTTTGTTTCCTGAATATAGATTCCCAAATTTATTACTAGTTTTATTGCTACTTATTAGTAAAGAAAAAAATCTTTTATAACATCTGTTAGAAATTTATTTAAATCTGGAAAATTAAATTCTATACATAATTTTCATTTTTTTATCTACTTCAAAAATAATGCATAAATGTTTACTTTTAATAATTACGTAATCATAAGTTAATAGAAAGTGTTAAAATCATTATAATACATATTTTGTTTTCAAAATTTGTAATCAGTGTAATATTTGTTTTTTTCAATATAACATTAATAAAACATTAAATGATACAGAGACTAAAAATAAAAATTTATATTTTAATTGTACATGCAAGGTTACAGCTTAAGTTATATGAAATGAAAAGTATTCTAATAAAGTAAACTGAGTTTAACACTTTTTAGGGATAACATCAAAATATTTTCATATAAAAATTATTTGAATATTACCCTTGAAAAGAGTGATGTTAATATATAAAATTGTGATATTAATGTAAAAATTATTTTTATTTGAATAATAACCTTGATATAAAATCATACTGAATCTTAAAAAAGTTCAAAACTACAATTTTATGTATAACTGTTACAAATATTTTGATGTAAACATAAAAATATTTTAATTAGAAAGAGGGGAAATAATTATTGTTTTAGACAACAATTAAAATAATCATTGTATTTCATGTGTTTTTTTATAAATAATTATTTATAAAAATACACATGAAATACAATTATTTTTTTGTGTAATTTTAATATTTTTCATGTGTAAGCTGGATATTTATTGCAAATGTAAAATTTTTTTTTTTTATTTAAATAGAAAGTTTATTGTAATATGATATGAACTAAAACTTGAAGTAACATAAAATTTTATTATATTGCATATAAAAAATCAAAATACTTACATTTGGAATAAAAGTGTTCTAATTTGAAACGGTTAATTTTTTTACATAAAGTCCAAAGAAATCGTAATTAATTGTACTATTTTAATAATTTTACTTTTAATTGTATTTATATGTATTTAATTTAAATTCTTATTGTATTTATACCTATAATAAAACTTTCTTAAATAGAGACTTTAATCATGATGCAAAACTAAATTGAAACTTGAAATAAAAATAAATTTTTCCATTTTATGTTAAAGTTTAAAATATTTCTCAAAAAGAACTAATTATTAAAATTCTAAGTGGCTCGTTTTTAAAGTTATTTATTTCGATTGATTTATAAAATTTTTTTATAATAATGGTCTTTGTTTAAATTACACTGTTCAATAGTAATTTCTGTCACGACAAAAACTTGTTTTTAATTGATAAAATCACATAAATAACAGACTTAATATAAACTACTAAACCTTTCTCATATTGTTGTAATTTTTTCTTGCCGAACAAATTTTTTTTCACACATTTTGATCTAACTTATTTTACTAGATCAAATGTTTGCAGAAAATAATTATAATACCCAGTATCTTACCATTGTATAATATAATTATAATAAAAATCATCCTATTTATTATAATAATCAGAAAAGGAAATTTTTATTCTTTCAAAAATTATTTTTACAGTGAATAAATTATTTTTACTTTAAGCTTGCGTCAGAGAAATTACCACAAAGAAACACATTTATATTATATTTTGAAAATTGTATTAGCATTTAAAATATTTATTGTTTTTATGTAAACAGCATGGAACAAAATTTTGATATTAAAAAATATTTACAAATTGAATTATAATATATTGAATCTCTTTGTTTAAAATCTTATAAAATACAATTTATTTTATTTTGAATTTTTCTATTGATTTTAATAAGTGACTTTAAATATAAAATCTTTATAGGAATAAGAATTTTTATTGGAATTTTTTATAGAAATGAAAAATTCTCATAGAAAATATAATTATTTTCAGGAAAATGTATATAATATAAAAAATATTCTCATATTAATCTAATTTCTTTGGATGTTTTCTTTATTGGACAGTAGTTTTGATAAGTTATTAAAGCAAATTATTTTTTTAATCATGCATCATTTCTATATTCCTTTAATTTATTATTATTTAAAAGCTACTTTACTAATACAAATTCATTTCGAAAGAAAATATTTTCTTTTTCTTATCAGGACAAATGGTTATTTCTTTTCTGGGAATAAATTACTCTGCTGTTGTCTTCAGTTCTTTAAACCAAGATTTAAACCACCTGACAGAATTGCGGAAATGTAGTTTGGCAACGATTCAAGAAAGGTAGTATGGTTTTTTTCTGAATAGGAGAGTTCAGAAACAAACGTATTCCTCTTGGCACAACTATTCAGGGCGGATCGCCAAATAGTTGCACAGAAAGGACCTTGACATCAGCACTATTTGAAGAATATAAAAAATGGAAAGCAGTCATTCGCCTTTAATGTTTATCATTACAACAAGTGTTTGGCAACAAGTGAAGAGAAATATTGCCATAATTCCCTCATTTCCATCATTAAAATTAAAACTGAATTAATTTAAATATTCTAAATTTAATTATCTCTTTTTCAATGAAGATAAGAACACAATATATATATATATATATATATATATATATATATATATATATATATATATATATATGGTGGTTTAATAATAAGTAATAATATAAAATGTAATAAAAAAATAAATAATTCTTATAAAATGTTTTTAAAATGTCGTATGGATCTCTTCTTGAAGAATTTTTTTTAACATTTATTACTGTAGCCACGCGTGTATTTTCAGTGAAAGAATTTTATTTATATAAATAATATTAATAATAGTAATTCTCTACTTTTTGAAAATTAATGCTTAAATCAAAATCCTAATTTTTCGCTTCGAATTTAAGTTTTAGTAACCGACATAGATGCGAGCTAATTTTCTTTACTTTCAGTTGTGTTAGTGCTTTAGTACTAAGAATTAGTCAAACGAGTATTTTAAACTTAAATGCAAAACGTTATTTACTATAAACGAATTTTATATTTACGATAACCAATAAGATAAATTTTGTACGAAACAAATTGTAGAGAAATGATTTATTATCGTAATTAAGTATCCCTAGTAATTTTTCTTTATTAGCTGAAATTTTAGCCAATGATTTCTACAAAAAAACAAAAATTATATTTTAAATATTATGTAATTTTTATTAATTTTCTCAAATATATTTGTAAGAAATATTTTTAAAAAATGATTAATCAAAATTTCATTAAAGAAAAAAGTGAGTATTATTGTGCAAATTATAGTTATTAGACTTATTAATTATATTTTTAATTAAAGTTTAGGTAAAATTAAAATGTTTAATTAGAATGATTTTCATATTGCAATTTTAAATGTTGAAAAATATTACTTAAATACGAACATAACATGAAACTGATTATAATCACTATATCTATTTTAGTTGTAAATACTTGGTAAATAAAGATATAAATGCGTTTGTTTAAGTATTGTTTTATCTAAGAGAGTGTTCGCATTTAAATTTAAATATAAAAACTATTATTGATAATTATATTTCTTTCCTTATTGAATTTTTTCGTACTTTATTTTTTATTTAATAAATGCAAAAGAAGTAATGGATAATTTTTCGAATTTTAAATACAAAATAAAATATATTTTGTTATAATGATTGAGCTAATATCTACTTAAATCGTTATATAATGTAGTTATTAACACATACAATATATTATAATAAATATAATATAATTTGTATAATAATAAATATTATAAACATAATACAACTTGGATTAATTTTTAGTAATTTGTAAAGAATAATATTTATTCTAAGCTTTTTGAAAAGTCTTGTGCAATTTTAATAAAATTTAATTAATAAATAAGTATTTAAAATAAAACAAATTGCTATTATTGAATTTAAATAGTTATGATTTCTAATAAGAATAAAATTTATTTCCTTATTATTATCAAATTCCAAAAATATAAATGGTGTTGTTCAGTTTTAATAACTATAAACAAAGTTTATTAATATTAATTGCATTATATTAATGGTTTACAGTGAATATCATAGTCGTTCCAATGATGTGATTTGATATAAGTAGGGGAAGAAAAAGGGAAAAATTATTATGAATATTAAAATCAAAATAGTTGAAAAGCACTTTGAATGTTTTAAAATTTAAAAGTAATTGCAAGTCAGATACATTGCAAGCACTGATTTATAATTTGTATAGGAAAAGCATATTCAGAACAGTATAGAAAAACAATACTGAACATTTTATTCAAAGAAGGATCTAACTTATAACTAATTATTATACAGAAATTAATAATAAAACATTTATCATTTGCAAATGAATAAAAGCAGTTTTGAAAATTTTAAAATTTAAGGAATAATTTCAGATGCGATATATTCCAAATAGTTTTAAATAGTGTGATTTGTCATTTCTAGAGGAAAACTACATTCGTAATTGTACATGAAAAATATAACTATTAGTTCACGAAGGAAAAGACATATATCAGTTCAAAATGTACGTGGTAAAAATATACATAAAAGCATAAAAACTCTATATATGATATGGTAAATAGTAGTAATGCGCGGGTTACCTTTTGCTGTAAAATGAAAGCGAACAGAAGTATGCAGCTTTTTAAGTTATTACGTAAGTTCATGCGGGTTGAAGAATAAGGTATAAAAGATAATCTTACCCCTGTTGTAGCGGAAGGTCAAGTCTCAATCATGATGGTCTGTTACAGCAAGGAGATATATCCTCCTCATGGGGTAGGGTGTCATCAGCTTTCAACATTTCCACCGCAATAATTTTTACCAGCGATCAAATAGATTATATGAGAAGGAAGTTGTTTTCCAAAAAGTACACTGAGCTAGCTGTGGTACGGATGAAGCAGGCAGGATTAAGACAGTAAAGGGAAAAAAATAAACAGCTCTAGTGTCCTAGGACTAATTATGTACAAATTCCCACTCTATCCGCGTAATTTCCTCTTCCACCGGGTGTGGCCGAATCTTTGAAGAACGCTAAAATAAACTATGCAATCACTCGAGTACAGAAGTCAAATCCCATATCCGAAAAAGGAAGACGAATCTTAAAATTCCAAAGTGTGTCCTAACGTCAGTGGTCCGCCATCTTGCTTTTCAGACTGAACCAAAACATATCCCAACTATATTGAGATCCAAAGTAGGGATTTTTCTTCCGTGCCCCACAAGATGGAAAGGGGATTTATCTCGATGGGTCCAAGGACCTTCAAGGCTCTTTGGCGGTCGGAGATCTTGGCAACACGAACCTCCTTCCAGATAGGTCTTTCCTTTTCTTTTCCCACCTCTTTCCTAAGGACAACAACTCGACTGTATGTTGCGTGCACCAGCGATTCGTCCGATGAGTTTTATCTCATTCTAAATTCAGAAAAATTTCCGCGTTTCGGTGGTCGGCGTTGTTTTTGCGTTTTGAGTCCTCTCAGTGGTCGTGGGTCTCCCAAGGAGGTTGGCGGACATAGCACGGGCACCGACTTTTTTTTATTTATTTATTTGTTTCGCGTTTATCCACTTCCATCGCCAAGAAAATTCTGTAGGGGGTGGTTCTGCGAGAGACGGGAATCCGAAAGCTGCAGAAGAGGGTTTTTGGAAGGGGAAGCAGCAGCCAGCATCGGAGCAAGGGGAAGGTCGAATCGATCGGCCAGGCGTCATCCGAAAGTGCGCGGGTTCACATGCGCAGTTCTAGGGATAGGGAAGGCCATCCCTTCGACTGGCACTCCACTCCACCCCTGGAACCAAGTTTCGTTCACCTTTTCCCTCTTCTTCGGGTTCGGTGTCGAGACATCGATGGGGAATACCGTGAAGAGAGGATTATCCACAGAAATGAGCTCCAGAACATTCCGAGGAAAAAAAAAATTCCTTAAAATGTTCCATGGAGAACCAGTGGAACAATGCCCCTTGAAAGGTGGGCTGGAGAGATTGAATGATTGTATATATTCAGCATGCTGAGAATTGCATGAATGCATTGATACATTTATGGTAATTAAAGTAACAGGTATGGAGCTAACAAAGATGCGTTTCTTGGAATACCGCAGCACGTGTTGAACGTTTTAAATTTCTTGGCTTTCCAGCAAAGTTATAAAAGTATACATCTAAAAATCCTTAAAAATATGCGTTTTTCACGAGGTTTTCAACTTTATATTTTTTAATTGCCCTTTGGTAAAAAGAAGGATTAGCAGATATGGAGCCAATTGAAATTTAGTACTTGGAATAAGTTAACATATTCTGAGGGCTTTTAAATGTTTTCGGCTAATATTCTCAAATACTTAAAATATGAAAATATGCTTCTAAAATCTTAAAAATAAATTATCATGTGATTTTGAAGCCTTATTGGTCCATCAATAAAAGGGATGCTTAAAAAATTCCATTGTAGAAAATTAATAAGGGATAATTAAAATGACGAAAAATTTCTTTCGTTTCGTTTTTTTTTTTTTTTTTTTTTTTTTTTTTTTTTGAGTTCTCTTTAGAATATAATTATTAATTTATTATCTTGGAAAATATAAAATTTGCTATACAGTTTTTAGATTCCTGATTTTTCAATGGCCCTTCCATGCAAATTTCCTCAGTCTTATTTCTTCTCAAATACATAAAATATTGAATTTAAAATAATAAAAAAAGATGTTTATCAAACAGTTCCTGGAATGTAGCAACAGGTTAAATGCTATTTTTTAGATATGTTTAGCATAATTTCTTTTTAAATATTAAAGGTTTCAAAATTTCAAATACGCAACTAAAATTTTAAGAAAGATGAAAAGCCCGTCTTGCAACTTTTTAAATTACCTTATCTTGAAAGGCCTACCCTTTTAAAGGACGATATAAAAACTGAAAACTTAGATATTCTGTACTAGTACTTAGTAGGTAAAGTACAGAATAGTAGTAGGAAAGTTCTGTTTGTAGGAAATTTCTGTACTATTACTTAGTAGGTAATATTTTATTTGGTTTCTAAACATAATTTGGGGTATTCTTGTACCAATTATACTCTCAATATGAAAACAGTTATTTTAGAATTAAAATTAATTCGTTTTCATGCATTAAGAAGCCGCTATTCTATGGCTTGTTGTAAAAATTTAAGAGATAAATGACTAAAATTATTTTAATTCAAAAGCACCTAGATAATTTTAGAGAAAAAATTAATTAATGAAATAAATATTAAAAATGTTTTAAATGTTCCTAAAAGTAAAACACAAACTTCGTGAAAGAAAATATTTCATTGTCAGATCATATATCATGTAATATGAATATAACCTTATTAATGTTAATGTTTAAAAGAATTTCGATACTAGAAATAAATTATATTTCTTAAGAAATTTCAAATTCCGAGACTTTGTGCCTACGCATTCGGAAAAGAAATTTTAATGCAAGAAAATCTTTAATAAGAAGGGAAGTTAAACATCTGGAATATTTTCATTTTAATTCTTTTAAATGCAAAAAAAACTAATTAATTTTTTCAACAAATAAATTTTGTTATATCTAGTACGAAACTTGTCTAATTTATCTAGTTAGGAAATTATTTTCAAAGGTATCAGATAATATATGTTTTCCTTAATATTATAAGCAATACAGACCAAAGTAGAAGAACTGAGTTGTTTAGAGTGGAAATTCCAAAGTTATATTTTATCTGATACTAAAAAACACAAAGAATGGATACTGATATTACCTTTGGAGTTTTTTTACTGTAAATATTTGTCTATTTTCTGTAAATCTATAAACTTAAAATGTGGGTAAATGAACTCCAATTTTTTACATAAACAACGAATGTTTTCCCTAGTGTGATAATGTGTTTGTGAACTGCGATTTCCTCGGATAGTAATTTTCTTAAAATAATGTATAAATAACAGATTCTAAAGCTGTATAAAGTTTTCATTTTAAGAATTTGACTTCTTAATTTTTATAAAAGGGATTTTTTAAAAATTATGCCCAAAATTTATAAAATAGAACATTAGTACTGTTCAATATGCAAGCACTGTTCAAAAATATCTTACTTGCAGAACTTGATGAAGAAAAAAGTATCGGTTTTTATAGAATTTTTGTGTCAAGAAAAATCTATAGTAATATGTTTTGCCTTTTCAGAAAATAAAATGAAAATGCGTAAAATTTGTCAAATATAAACAGGAAGTAAATATATGTTTAAAAACGCCTCAATTTAATTTTATAATAAGAATAATAATGGTTTTGAGTTTCTCATAATAATTGGAACCACTTTTGACACTTCTTTGGGAAATAATGATCCAAAAGATCTTTAATGAGGCAAGTTATAAATTATTTGTTATTCAATTAGAAAAATGTGAATTACATAAGTAACATTAAACCTCTCAAATAACTTTGAGAGATAACTATATCAAACTCTAAATTAGTTTATTTTTTCCAAGTTTGCTGTTATATCATATTTCATGTAGAGCAATATTATGTCCCTAGACAGTTTTTACCTAGAATCGAACACATGGAATTTGAATGAAAAAGTTTTCTTATTAGTTTATTAACGAAACTTAACTTTTTTTTGATTTTATAATTAAAAAATTAATATTATATTATTGCAATGGTATACATTGTTATTCTATTAAAGATCTTCTCTTTCTGCATTAGTAATATTAAACTTTGAAATACTATTCTTGTATTATCAAGTTAACTAGTAGTTTGAGACATTTTCTTATCAATTTCTAAATTTGTACATCGTCCCTAAATTTGATATTGGGTCAAATTTGGTGCTGAGAAAATTTAAGCCTCAAATTGTTACTTTTTATTCGTAATTAGACCAGAATCGAACTCTTGATAACCCATTTTCAAGATAATTTCATTGTTAACTTCTCAATTAACTTTATTTTGAAAATTAATTATATTTAAACCGGCTATTTTAATTAGTTGCTTATTAAATATAGCTAAATGAATTTTAAAGAGAATTAATTTTTAATTCAAAAGAGGAAATAAAACTTTGCGAAGTCTTCTTATTCTTTATTTCAGATTAAAAATAATATGTAAAAATGTCCATTTTTAACTTAACTCTACAGATAAAATCCTTTCCCATTTTCTAGTTATATTTAAGTCAATAAAAAAATTAATGCATTGTCTTTACATTTATTCTGTTCTCTAATGATATCTTTCCATTTTTAGAAATAAGTATTGCCTTTTACGGAGATGAGAAGATTATGTAAACTTGAGAACGGGTTAGGGAAAAAAAATGGGTTCATTTAAAATTCTCCCGTAACATATCTTGGCATTGTACCAGAAATCTTATCCAGAGATATAAATGTCGACAAGATTTTTTCTTTTTTACACTAAAATTGATGGAATAAAAACTAGTTTAGTGTGTCAACCTGTTGGTTAGTATTAACTTGAGTCTATCTTATGATAAGAAAATTTTTATGACAGACATTTTTTTAAAAAAAATGTGTGTTTGTATAAATTATTTGATAAACATAATTTCGCCGAGAAGACAGGAATTTTTATTTCAAGTAAATATACTTTCCGATGAAAAATTTTGTTCTATAATATGAAAAATGTAAATAATTTGAGTTGAAATCTTGAAATACAAAAGCCATTTGACTAGCGTATAGCAAAATAACACACTTAAAAAAAAAAAAAAAAATTGGAGTCGACGCGATTTGGGGAGTGCAAATGTTGAACACCGTTTAAAAGAACAAACATATTTTATTTTTTCCTATGTTTCACATTGTTTATTCAAAAGCTGGGACTGTGTTGAGAATGGCGGTTTGATAAATTATGTTTCTCGCTAAGGTAAACAGAAACAGAGTAGCCTTGCATGATAAAAAGTATTACAAAAACAACCATTAACCTCCAACATCAGCATTTAGTGACCATTTCAAAGTATCAAAAGAACAGAGAAGAAACATTTAAATGCATGAATCATGTAAATTGTTCGAAATTTAACATTTCAAGCCGAATTATTTTGAGACTGAATTCGATTCTCTCGAATTATTAAATGTAAGCAATTTAATTTTCCATTTATGGTGTAAAACTCAATCGATTCCATTGATTATATTAACTATTATAATAAATTATAATAGTTAACTTAATACATTTCACTGATCTCTAATAATACTAGTTAAAAATATAATGATTTAAACTCTTCAACCAAAATTCAAAATAAACATTTCATTTCTTTAATTTAACGTGGCTAGATGTAAAACACATTTTATATAATTTTATAAATCCTAAGGTACAGGGTGGCGCAGAGAAACGGGAAATTTTGAAATAACCATAATAAACCAACGAATATTCTACAAAACATTTTAATGTTGAAAATGTGTTAGTCAAGAGTGGAAAAATACATTTTAAAAATCACTTTTTAAAAATCACATCTGTTAAGTGTTGTTCATTGCGCCTAACACATTCGTTCAATCGATTTTGAAGACTAAGCATTGTGCGACGCAATGTGTACTCCGGGATGTTGGCGATGTGTTCTTCGATCTGAGTCTTGAGGTCAATAAGATTTCTTGGCTTAGTCTGGTACACAACACTCTTTAGATGTCCCCATAGAAAGAAGTCGCATACTGAGAGGTCTGGAGACCGTGGAGGCCAAGTGACGTTAGCGTTCCTTGAAATTATGCGCTCCCCAAACAAACGTCTCAATGCAGCCATTGACAGTGTGTGAGGTGGCTCCATCCTGTTGAAACCAGGTTTGCTGAATTTCAATATCTGGAAAAGCATGAAGCCGTGGAACAAAAAATGTCTTCAGCATATGAACGTAACGTTGAGATGTGACCGTTACAGTGGAACCATTTTCATCCTCAAAAAAGTACGGTCCAATCACCCCACGACCAGACACTGCACACCATACAGTAACTTTGGGGCTGTGTAACGGACGTTGGTGAAGTTCCGCGGGATTTTGTTGAGCCCAGTAACGCAGGTTCTGCTTATTGACATGTCCATTTAAATGAAAGTGGGCCTCATCAGACATCCAAAGATTTTCAAGGAAGTTTGCGTCGTCATTGATTTTAGTCAGTAGCTGTTCACAAAAAGCTAAGCGTAACTCACCGTCATTGGGTTTTAGAGCTTGAACAATCTGAAGCTTGTAAGGAGGGAAGTGCAGGCTGTGCAATATTCTTTGCACGCTCCGACGATTAAGTTGTAATGATGAGGCAATTTTTCGTACAGAATGACTCGGACTCC
Source organism: Latrodectus geometricus (assembly GCA_026290005.1). NCBI lineage: Eukaryota > Metazoa > Arthropoda > Arachnida > Araneae > Theridiidae > Latrodectus > Latrodectus geometricus. Next base: position 19,682 of record JAPDSC010122315.1, on the reverse strand, counting down.
TTTCCACTGCGACTCGCACTGCATCAACGTTTTCTGGGGTTCGAACACTCACTACATGCCCAGGAGGTTTCTTTTTTAAGGCCGAACCATTCTCTTCAAAATTCCGAACCCATGTTAATATTGCATGTGAAGAAGGAACTCGGCCGCGGGGAGGAATATCATAATGGCGTCGTTGTGCGCTGTTGCACTGTCGCCCTTTTTGTAGTACGCTTTCACGGCGACTGCACGCACCGCTCAGCTCCACTGATCCATCTCAACTAAATGTCCGTCACTACTTGACGTCATGACACATGCCTCCCACTCCTACGAGACTTACAGGTGTACCAACGGCAACTTCAAAATTTCCCGTTTCTCTGCGCCACCCTGTATTATCTTTAACCCTAACTCTAAAGAGTTAACTTTTAAAAGAAATTGTAAATAAATAATTTAATGTAAATTAGGGACCAATTGTGATGTATTAAAATTTAGTGACTTGTTACGATACAGTAAAAAATTATTTTCAAAGCTGAAGTTATATTTTAAAAGGAATACCGTTTCACTCATAGTTTTGAATAAACTTTTTAATTTTACTTCTTTTGACCAGAACCACGATATTAAATTATGTAACTTTACAATTTACGAATTCTTCTAATAAAATAACTTAAAAAACATAATTTAATGCATGGTCAGATATAAAGTAATATGATTTTATTTAATTCAATAAAATAATGTTCCTTGAAGTGTAAATTTATTTTTCTCACAAAAATTTTAAGCAAACAAGTTAATTTAATAAATAATAATTGAATACATATTTATATAATTAAAAAAAATATAAATACTATGCCAATTCCTTATGTTAGTCAAAGCAATTATGTAAATAATTATTTATATTTAATCCATATTGACTCAAAATATTAATTTAAATTCATATCTAAGACCATAATATTTGAAAGTTAATTAAAATTCTATGTTTATGTTTAAAATGCTTTAACGTTTCTTGTAAACACTCATATTTTATATTATTTTATTGACATAAACGAGAATATTAAAATGTATCTAATTTCATTAAATTCAAAATGTAATTTAACGCTTAAGATTATTAAGCAACATTTGATTAAATATTTTAAATTATAAAAAGGAGCATTTTAAAAATATTAAATTTGTGTAAATTTATAGAGCTCAAAATATAATTCAGTGTTCTTAAATTCATGAAATTTATTATATTAATTTATTACCTGTATATAGTAATGTTAATGCAATTTTTCACAAAGAAGCATTAATTCAAAATGTAAAAAATGAATAATTACTCAATTTTGAAGTAAATAAATAATAGTAATTTGCAAAAAAAGTGCAAAGTTCTAAAATGCTACGCTTTTTCAGCTATAATGTTCAAATAACAACAAAAATGCGAATTCTTCAGATGTTAAACATATTTTATTTCGAGCAGATAAAAAATATTAAATTTATGTAGAGCTTAAAAATATTCAAGTTCACAAAAAAGTAACTTTAAGAAAAAATTTAAACTTAATTTACTGACTAAATACAAAATATATATTTTTAAAATATCGCACCATTTTATAGTTTACAAATAATAACATAATTGAACTAATATTTTAATTTAATTTAGTGATTAAACACAAAATATTAAAATTTTACGTTATTTGAAAATATATGATTAGTAATTGAATTATACTTTTTTTTAAATGCCTCAATTTATGTCTCTTAATTTTCTTTTACTCCATGTATTTAAATATATAAATATTTATTTAATTTACATTTATTATCAAACAAAATCTAAAATATTTGTAATTTTATAGTGTTTAAAACATTATATTTATCAAAAGTACTTTATAAGAAGTGACTTTAAATAAATATTTTAATAAAATTTTTATCAAATGAATTAAAAATATTATATTTATTTCACAAAGTACAACATACAATGTAATTAATTAAATTACTTAACAGGTGCTATAAATTAATATTTATAGTTAATTCAAAATGATTAATTAAACTAATATTTACTTCAGATGTTATAATGTTCAGATGTAAAATCATTGTTTAATTTTTTATTTTTTGAAGTAAACAATCGTATTTAACTTTTTTTGGTGTTCGATACAAAATGTATTAAAATTTCACTTAATTTCAATGTGTTTAAAATATGATTATGAATTTTAAATGCATTCCTTAAGAGTGTAAAATATTTTACAGTTACATTAGGAAATTTATATAATTTCATAATATTAATAATAAAGCATAATATTGAGTTTTTATGGTAAAACTTCAATATATCCTAAATATGTATGTAATTTGTAATCACCAGATTAAGGTAATAAGTTTATTAATATCATCCGTTCAAAAATAAATTAATATTTACATTCTTAATTTAATTATTAACCAAAAAGGCATTATATTTTTATAGTACTTTATATACCTTATACTTTCCTTTTTATTTATTTTACATAGAACCCAAACATTGTCACTTCATTCTGATATTCACTATAAGTCATGTCTTTTTATAAAAAAAAAGAAATGCAATGTTTAGAGTAAGTTTATAAACCATAGTTAGAATTTTTTTTATTTATAACACTCGATTGCTAAGGGATTTCCACTTTTCAGCCCTACAAGGGGCGGAATTGAGGGCAGTTTATATAATGGGGCACACAGAGAGTGTGCCATCGTTGTGGGTGAGTCTTCATAATTTAGAAGTAGCCACCAAGCGCAAGACCCTCAGACTTAGCCTTCCACCCTCAGAGGTATCATTTCATATGGAGGACATTGCAACCACGACATATCTAACGTGCCTCAAACGCCATTAGTGAGCACAACGGATCATCAGTCGGATCAGGATTCGAATTCACTACCTACAAACTGATCAGTTTTCCAGTTTTCTTAGAAAGATCGCCCTAAGCAAACTGGCCACCAAGGAAAATACAACATTAATTTCATGATATTTCGTTTTATCATCATTGTGTACTGTAGTGTTTGTATATAAATTAACTCCAATTTTATATTAATATAGTTTCTATTCTTTCTCAGAAATTCTCTAAATTGGATTATTTTAAATAAAATAAGTAGTAGCAATTACACAAAAACTGACTTCAAGTAATTTACTTTTTTTATTGTATTAAAAATTTATAAGAAAAGTTTCGAAAATTTCTTTAAATACATAATACAATAATATAAAAAATAAATGTAAAAAATATAACCATGTTATAAATTTATAAATAAATATATTTTGAGTTTAATAATGAAACATTATTGATACAGACTTTAAAATCCAGAAGATCAATTTATTGTCTATTATTCCTAATATCTCGACCCAAGTTTGATAAGGTACCGATGTCATGTGATAAATTTGGCATAGTTTCCTTTTTGGTGATTATTTTTAAGGCTTTTTAATTCCTATTTACTGGAATTTTAATTATCATAAAATGTTTCAGATTTTCTGTGAAATTTTTTACAGCGCTTCACAAGAAAAACACTAGAGTTTCATTCATTGTGGTGCATTTTTCGAACACTTTATTTATTTTTTCACTTTCATTCGAATTCTTTTAAAGGTAATTTAAACAAATTTTGAATGATCGTCTGAACGTTTTTTTTCCAGATAGTATTGTTCTTTGTCTTTACTTCCACTTATTGCTTTACGAATTTTTTTATATTCATATATTTTCTTTTGGAATTCTTAATGTTGTTTTTAAATAAATTTGCGCTTCTTTTATTCATAGTTTAGTTCTATAGGAATATAAATATAAAAATAAACTCGTATACTTTTATTAAATTAATTCTTCTTCATTTTAACATACTTATAAAAAGTACATACATACATACAATATAAAAATCTTGTTACATTTGGTCATTTTGGACTACACCCAATAATTCAAATTTGATATCGTATTTCTTTTATTCCATAACTTATTGATTCTCACTTGTTAAAAGTAAGTTTTTTTTAACGGAAAACAGATGAGACATTTATTAGTAATATTTCTAATTATTAAACTAAGATAATTGCGACTTTAATGTTTGGCTTAATTCAATTTATACTCTTAATTTGACAAGATTTTTCTTTCCCATAAAAAATTCCGTTCAACATATTTTGTGCTTTTTTTAACATAATAAATCATTCAGAACGTTTGTTCTTGATAAATCACTGTTCTTAAATGCTTTTTCTATTATTTTTGTAACATATATTCTATTTTACCAAATAAATTTAGAATATATTCTTTACTCTATTGAGTCTTTCATATCACCAAACTGAAAACGTTCTTATACAAACTCATTTATATTCATTGATTCCTTACGGAAATAAAATTAGTTCACCAACTGATACCATTTATAGTTTAAGTCTTAAATACTAATAAAAAAATTACAGACAATATTTTAAAATTACCACACTTTTACAACAGCAGAAAAGTCAAAAACTAAACTTAATGCCCAAATATTTACTAAAATTTTTAATTTAAAATTAGTTTTTGAATTTCTTTTAATATCAATTACATATTGTGATGTATAGATGTTATATAATTGTATAAGCGTGATTGGCATTTGGTGATAAATTTGGTGAATTCAGCCATTTTCCTGCGAATTCAGTCTTTTCATTGCTAAAAAATGATTAAGGTGATTAAGAGTATAGAGAATTTTTCTGAAGCATTTTTGTTGATTTTCAAATGCTCTTATTTTTCATTACGGATGTTTATATTAGAACAAATTCTTTTTAAATTTAGTATCATTATAAAAATAAGTTTTTTTTCCTAACCAATTAATTATTAAAATCAATTTTTTTCACAATACGCAAAATTTACATTAAATTTTTCTTTTTCGTTCACTTATTAGAATTTGTTTTTCCTGTTCTCTAATTTTCATCACAAATCTTAGTACTTAATATCTTTATTTATATATTCATTATTAATCAAAATTTACTTACTTAAGAATTATGGCCATTTTTTAATGCAATTGATATATGTTACTTAGCATTGCATAAAACGGACAATATTTGTTTTTGTTACCAGGAAATCACGCCAAAAGGATTTTGTTCTCTAGCTTTTATGTATATTTTATTAAAAGGAAATTCAAAAAATTAAAATATTATAAAATCTTCAGAGGTTGAATTAAATATTGAAAATGATCAAGAGCCTTCCCAATACAAGTTCTAATCAATAAAAGGATTATATGAAATGATAAAGTGAGGTTAAAATGATTCTGACTTCTCTATCTTAATTACATTTTCTGAATTTTGTGCTATATTACTCGGACTCATTTAAAAATTTTGAAATTTGTAATTTTACCTCAAATTCAATTTCTTTGCATTTGAAGTTGAAACATTCATGTTCATCAGTATAAGATTTAGATTTCTTTCCAATTTATTGGAATTACACAATTAAAAAAAACCAATATTTTTAATTGTGTAATTGCAATAAAATTACACAATTAAAAATATTGTGTAAATCTCTAAAGCATTCTTTAAATACGATTTCCTAATCTCTTTGTGAACTTTAGGCAATTTTGTTTAACCAGTATTATTAGAAAGTCGAATATAAATAGCCATTTGGATTTAAGTTCTTTCAATTGAATTTATAATCCAAACAAATTAATTAGCTAGATCCAGAAAAATGATGTAGTTTTGATAAATGATTATGGATGTGAATTATTTTTAACTTATTATAATTCTCTTGACATTGCACGGAAGATTTCAGAAGGATGCAAAATTACGAGTAAACCTCATCACTACACCCTGATAAAAAATGACAAAGAATATACCCTGGATCCAACAACTATTATTTTTTCTTTACACAAGTCTTTATTTTGATTTAAGTATACAAACATTAAATATGCTTTGTTATAGTTTTTTGTTTAAAGATAAAAATTCTATTTCAAATGCTCATGAATTTTAAATTCATAATAAAATATGCAAGAATTTCATAATATATACGCATGAATTAAAAAGATTTTTAATTCAGAAATTCTTATTTTCATAGCTTTATTTAATTTCAATAATTATATAAAAATTTTAGTTTTTATCTTCATTTATTTATTTTAATAAAAATGACATGATGTTATTTTACTTAAAAGGTAAATTATGTTATATATATATATATATATATATATATATATATATATATATATATATATATATATATATATATACCAATTATTTCCATATTAAATAACAACAAGAAAAGTTTGTGATTTTTATTTTTTCCATGTTTTTCCCTGTTAACGGTGTTTTGTGAGGCACAAATGTACTTGAATATGTTGACAAGTAAGAGTTCAGTACATTTATATCCATTATAGAGACGCCTTAGTTATACATAATTAAATGAAAATATTTCTTTATTATATTTTGTTTAACCATCGCTTGTTTAAACAAAGTTTGCGCACAAGTTTCCCACATTTTCTTTCCTATCTAGCATGTAATTTACCTTATAATTTATACCGATAGTTGTTTTAAATTCACATTTCTAATCAACCCATAAAATATATTTATTTATAGGATTTGATTGAAGGCTTAAATTAAAAAATTTAAAAATAATAATATAAAATTTATGATTTAAATTATTTTGGAATGTTGTCAGCTAAATAGAATTTAAATTGTAAAACCTTGATATTTAATTAATAATTTATGCATATAGATTCATCTAGTCATTTTTGAATTTGGTAAAGTGATGCTAATTGAATATAATTTATATTTATAATAACTTGTTAACATAACCTAAGCCTTAATTTTAAATTTCTTTAATTGTATATTTTAAAATTTCATGAAATTTTCGTTGTGACAATGATTTTTAATAATTCGATATTACCAACAGTGAAAAAATTGTGACTTCCTTCCTCACAAATTGAACAGGGCAACAAAATTTATAAATAGGTAAAAAATAGAACACCATTTTCGAGTGTTATATTATAGCTGGCATCAAGCATTTTATTTAGTTGATTATAGTCTTTGAATTCATGATTATAAAATCAATGTTATGCTCAGACCTAAGACAACAATGTACAATGTAGTACCACTAGGTTTTAAAGTATTTTATTTCCATCAGGTAAAGGGATTTATAGAAAGTAGGTAAAATGTATAGGTAAAAGGTTGTATGTGTTGTTTGATAAAATTAACACTTATTTTTCCTATTAGTAAAAGGTTTTTGAATTTTTATACAGCAAATCAAAATGAAACAAAGAATTATGTTTTGTGATGAAATTTTGAAACTAAGAAAAGTCTGATATAATAAAATATTCGTATAACCTCTTATGACAAACTATTCCTTTTGGTTATTAAACTGTGAACACACGATTCTGAAAAACAGTTGACATTATTTACTAAACTCATTGAATATTTCATCCTAATTTCAGAATTTTCAGAGGGTAAAATAACAGCTACTGAATGTCGAAATATTTTATGAATTGCTGGATCATAAAATATTTCGACATCATTAAGAAACCAATTCAGCAGTTTCCCATCGTGATATCAACGAAAAAAAAAATAAAGCCGTAAGCATTGAATACATTTTAAATGAATAACAGTTTTCAAATTTTTCTATACATAAAAGTTTTTTTTTAAGGTTTAAAGTCAAAGGGGATGAATGAAGACAATATAGCTCTTTTGACTTAAAATGTTATAAATATTAAATGTATCAAACATTATATATATGATAAGTGAAATTGTAATTCATATTCAATGGATACACTTATATGTACTAAAAATTAACATTTCGCACATATATTACGTTTTACCATTTTTTCAAATATGTAAAGTTCTCATTATTAATAAATATACATACTGTCACAATTATGTTTATTCAAAAGCCAGTATACCTTTGCGAAAAAAAATTCAACTCAAAATTGTACATTCTGATTTTAAAATATATTCGGAAACACTAAATAATAGTGCTATAGGCTATTAAAAAGCATTAAGAAATAAAATTAAAAAATTTTAGGTTCATAAAATTTTGATTAATTAAAAGAATTACAAATTATGTAAATATATTTATTTTGTTTGAAACTCTTTCCCTCCCTTTCCCCATACGTGATGTGACATTTTTCCTACATGACACAGAGACATACAGCAAATTTCGGATCGTTTTTTTTTTACAAGAGTTAAACAGTTAATGAAATGTATGTACACTCAGTATTTTTCATTAATGCTGCAATAGTGCATTTAAAATGCGCAATATAATGATGAACTTTTGTTATGGTAATAATTGATTCAAACTTATTTAAATTTGTGCTCTTTATATTTTAAATTTATAAAAATTAAAATAGTAACATTAATCTTAAACATGAAAAAGGGATAGTAATCTGTATTGTTAATTTGATTAGCTAACCTTCAACAAATTATAAACATAGTAATTTGAAATGAAAGAATATTTTTAAAATGAAAAGCATTGTATCGGCTTCACAACAGAGGTACAAAGTGTGTCACCACACATCTTGTGTAAAAATTGGAGTGTTTTCTTCGCAAACAAACCAATTCATAATACTATTTACGTAAGATTTAAATCCTACAAGTATACAACCACTTGACTCCCTTTCTATAATAAAACTCATAGAGCATAAGATTCCAAGTTCACTCTAGATACAGTTGAACAAAGGCAGAAGGAGATTCTATTTTTAGCATGCACATATTTCTTCTCGCAGTAACTACTATGTATCTGTGAATTATTTTTTCAGAAAGCAAAAATCTTTTCCTCGAGTGTTTCAGATAATTTTTATGATGGTTTGTAAAGTATTATCTGTGACCTAACTGCAATATATCCTCTGCAATGCTCATAAACTATGCAAAGAGTAACGAATATTTACTGTCCTTTGAGAAAATAACTAAATTATTTATTTATTTATTTATTCTTCGTTTCCCCATGTAACTACTTTTTTTTAATCATGTTATTATATTACATTATATTTACACACAATGTACCACAGCTGTAAGACTACAGAGTGGCGACAGGCAGCTTTCCTAAGAGAATCACATTTTATTCTCCATCAGACAGATAGGTGTAAATGTACATCACGTGAGACCTATGAAAAACAACTTCCTGCTGCCATAGCAAGAACAGACCAGTTTGGAGGCGTGCATCATCATCTGAGGAATATTTTCCTGGCATTTTCTGGTTTCACTCATCACTGTGGAAGACACAATGGATCAATATAAGTGTGCATCTGTCCTTAAAGACGATGTCCACCCCTGTATGCGCATTTTGTCCGTCAGGATCAGGGAATCTATAAGCAGGGTATTGCAAAGTGTGATACAGCTGGCTGTGTGGTTCGGAGAGTATCAGGATGAGTTTACCATTCTCCCCAAGCCAGCAAAATCACCCGACTTAAACTTAATCGATAATTTGTGTAAAAAAAACATTTCATGAAAACATTTATAAAAAATTGTCATAGTAAATACGTTCCCTTTTAAATAATATTCACTGTGATTATAAATTGTATCTATATTGTAATGTTTGTAATTCAAATTCAAAATCTAAAAATTATGATGTGATAGGGATTAACAGAGTTTAGCTAAAGTTATCAGGCAGAATACATTTTACTTTATTATTTATGAGAAATTTTGAAATCACATGTATTAAGGTGCACGTGATATTATTTAAATAATTTTATTTAAAAAAATGTTGAAATATATTATTATTTCAATAATTTTTTTAAAATTATCTTTTCAATATATTCTGTTTATACATCAAATCTGGTGTCGCAAATAATGCTCTTTTTATTGTTTTAACAAAAACTATTAAGATATAATAAATGCAATACTTTTAAAATACAGTGAAGGAAACAATGGTTGTAAAATGAAAGAAAGGACCTTCAGTTCGGTGGAAATTATCTTTGATGATATGAATAAACACAAATCAATATTACAAAATAAATGAAACAATTCTTTCGAAAGTAACCCTTGTAAGTGATACAATTTGTTGCCATTGGTTACTTTGACTAATGATGATCCGCATATTATTTAGATGGAGGGGAAAAATGCTTTTATTCGCCTTTAAAATGAGCTCGTGGGCGGAGATTTTTAAGTTAAGTGCTTTTACGGTTTCTTTTGTTTTTCCTATAAAGGTTTTTTAATTTTTGATTCAGTGCATCACTTTTTATACTCTTAATGATTGCTTAAGTGAACGTCATGCCATTACAGACATTCACACCCAAGGCAGAACTGAAACACATGATTTGTTGATAAGAAGGCCAGAAAGCTAACTACTCAGCAGCCTATTTGTGTCCGTCGAAATTCATAGCTGAAACATTTCTTCTTAATAAAATAAATTCATAAAATGCAATTTCTGAGCTCATTAGTACAATGCTCTTCAAAGAGGAACGTCTTGAGTTCGATCCGATGTTTAACAATGGGAGATAAATGTTTCGTTTCTGATTTCTGCATGTACGTCTATCTGACCAATTATGAAGTAATAAAAAATATTAAAATTAGATAACATGAAAAAACTTATTGGTGAATTTAATAAAACAAATGGTAATAATTTTGACACAAACAAACAAATGTCATTACAAACTAAAGTGAAAAATAAGAGATGCCTAACAAAATAGGTAGTAGAATTAAAAGAGCTTTACAAAGTGATGCACAGAGTTTTAACTAAATGGATGAGGCAAATGGTTTGATTTGACATAGGGTAGGAGGAATAGTTACTAGCTTGTGTCGTCATGGAACCAAGTAAAACTTGGTTCCATGACGACCAAATAAAACTTGGTTCCATGACGACCAAGTAAAACTTGGTTTCCCTTTCATGGAATTCTAAGTAAAACAAAGAATTCCTTATCTCTCAGGAAAGATTTTTTAAATATTTCCTGAGTGATAAAGAATTCCACACGCTGGTTCAGCTTTTTTTTTTTGGACCTCTTATTGAGGATTGCTTTCTTCCAAGTCACTATAAGTCTGGGGGCGGGGCATGACTGGTGCCAGGAAGAAGTTAGTGGGCAAGTCGGGATATAATGGAGAGGATTACCAATATTTCTACAGATACAGTTAAATGAGATTTCCTGATTAAATCGGTCAAAGTACTTAGGAAATGGGTCATGGCTGGATATAAAAAGGATTTCCTTTCTTGTCCAGTTGAATGGCTTTATTGAGACAGAGGGTTTCACCTAATGAATCAAGTGCCTTGTTGTGGAATCCACCTAGTTTTGTTACCAGTTCTGAATTATCCATTTCCGCCATTTTTGTTTGAAATGACAACAAAAATGCCGACATGGAACAATGAGAGGCTGGAGTGAGGAGGAGGCTGCACCTTTCACTTCCTCGTTGCCTTCTGCGCCAGCATAGGCTTTAATTCATTTTAGTTGGATGGACAATAAGTTAGCTAATTCAGCTTGCTTGGAAGGAGGGGACTATAGGGTGGTTGATATTGGATTGCAGATAGCTTTAAGGGCTACTTGACTATCTGATCAAATAGTACACGATGTTGTTCTTTGGCAACTTGACAACTTCTTTGATGACAATGATCTCTGCCTGGAAGACAGAGTCCGTGTTGTGGAGTTTCTGCTTCCACGTGTGGGTCTTGTATCCGTTTAGGGTGGCTATAAAAGCCGTACCTACTTCTTCAGTTTTCTTCTATTTTGTACTTCTAGTTTTGATCCGTCTGTAAAAATGTGAAGAGTATCCAAAGGGAAGTAAAAGGTTGGTTGTCTCATCGTTTATTGTCATGAAGGTGTTAGTTTTAAAAAGGTCAGGATGACTAGTGCCTAGGCTTAGCTTCGCTTCAACATCAGATAATGAAGGGAGAAGAGGATCTAGGCACTGGATTACAGCTTTAATGATGAATTTTGCCACTGCTTCGATTCTCAGATGAAGTAGGCGAAGACAGGTAATAAGATATAAGGCTGAGGTTTGCGTAGTTCTGAAAGCTTCAGTGAGGCTGAGGAGGAACTATGTTGTCCTTAGTCATATTTTTACGGATTACAGATTGATATAATTAATATTTTGAACTTATAGAATATGTGCATTTAAGTTCTCTATAATCTCCCGAGCTTTCGAACACCTGTGGTCTTAAATGAAGTATTGAATTAAAAATTAGTTTGGTTTATTTGTATCAACAACTCCCATTCTTTTTCAGGCGAGAATGCTAGTTAGATTAGGACCTACAATTTAAAATATTCCTTAAGTTCCCAAAAATTTAAGTACAATATGAGAATTGAACCCAGGAACTGATAAATCGAAGTCTAGAGCTCTAAACATTCGGTTGCCAGTTTCTGATATAAAGGAAAGTGGCTATACAATACAAACAGTATGATTTACAGTTTATTTTGACAAAACTATGAAGTGAACTCTTCAATTCTGAAGAACTAAAAAAGATAGAAGAAAAAAATTACAAAGTTGTAGATCAGCAATAGTTGGAAATACAACAATGCATTGCGCTCATGAGAAGAACGGGTACAAAGTACATTAATTTAAATACCAGTTCCAACATAATTAAATCTGGAAGCCTGTCAGAACGGCAATACTTTTTTAGGTGTCTATTATGGCTGAAAAAGAATATATCTGTAAGTGTGTTAAATAAGTTTAACGACATCTAGTAGCTTTTTTCTGCACATTAATCAATTCTAATTGTGTACATTTTATACACAAACCAAGGCACGTTGTACACTTTCCGTGTTCAAATTGTTGAATATTAAATCTTTGCTGATCTACAACTTTGTAATTTATTTTTTCCACTTATTTTGTTCAATTTTCGAAATAAATTGACTTCTTAATTTAATATCTAGGGACCATGCAAAACATTTCGTTTTATAGGGTACTGTGACCTTCCTACACCACCAACATATTAATACTTCACCACCGTTCCTATATTTCACCATCTTTCTTATAATTCACCACCATTCTTAAAGCAATAGCTATAAGATCAAGCATTGATGCAGGAGAGTAGTAGCTCTCCATATAATTTATAAAATAATCTTTTTATTTATAAAGTAATTTTGAGCCCTTATAAAAGCATAATTTTTATTAGTGTTCAAAGTAAATACTTTATTTCTACTATTTTATTTCAAATATTAAATTTTTTAAATTATTAACAATTGTTCATTTTTGTTGTCTCAAACTTTTTACTTAGCTAACAATAAAGCGAACTGATTCAATAGACCAAATTAATATGGCGCCAAAGCTAAAATGTCAAACATACATTTTTTTTAAAAAAACAGCTAATTTATTCAGAGAAATGTATTCTGTTCTAATACATGCTCGAGATCATTAATAAAACAGAAGTCATTGGTTGTTTTCTACTGGATTTCAATTAAATTCCAATTTTCATACCATCTTCTCGTAGTCCATTCATTCTAATTATGAAATTCTCCATCTAACTCTTGCTTGTCGCGTCTGGAGCCAAATTGATTTTTCTTGTCTCCAAACAAGCCGGTCGTCTGGAGAATCGCGCTTGTAACTCTTCAAGCATCATACAGATTTAAAAACAAAAAAAACAAACCCGTCTTTCTACTCAAATTAATTGTCTCTTGCTGTAATAAAATATCTCAGTTATTGTGGAATTGGATGATTTTAGAGCATTTTCTTTTTTGTGGGGAGGGGGGGGGATAAAATTCCTGTATATTACATTCATATAGGCATGTTCGTTTTGTTAAGTGCACATTTTTGGAAAATATTTTAGGAAATTAATTTCAGGAAAATAAAATATTTAAATGCTCCATGCGTGTATTTGTATTTAGATGAAAGAAATTGATCATAATGAACCGAATTTAATCATAATCGTTATTTAGTATTTTTCTTACGTCATATGTTAAATGTTAAAACTCCTTAATGTTTTTTCTAATAAAAAATATACCGAAAAAAGTAGATGGTTTTTATTGTATTTCGTTTATTGTTATTTTCTAATTATTTTTTGTGCTTTAATTTTATGAAAATTTCTAGTTTACGAAATCTTGAGGCTTTATTAATAACAATCCATTCAGCTTAATCTCTTCATTACTTTTTCTTTATAAACTAATCTCTCTGTAATGTATTGGTGTTTGTTATCATGACCAAAAGTTAACGAGTGCGATACTTGAGCAAGATCAAAACCATGGTACTAAGAGAACTATGCACGATAAAATTGCAGTGAGCTACAATTTTCTTTCTAGGGTGTGACATAGAAAAACAGGGATTTATATTAACCCAAGTGTCGATCTCGTCACTTGACTACAATTGGTAACACAATTGGTTGTACTTCAAAAATAAATAGCCAGAAACAAGTTGGAATCGCACTCGTTTCCTTTAAAAATTTCGTTTCCACTATACTGAAATGATATTTAATTCCCTACTGTTTAATAAATGACATCAACGAACACTCAATTTGTTGATTATTTAATTAGTCTAAAAATAATTTTCTGATTCTCTTCAAATTAAAAACAATTTAAGATCATTCCATCTATGTTTCGAAGAGAAAATTTTTATTCAGGAAGTTTACAAATCATAGAAAATTGGTGTACTTTTTCTTAGATTCGGGAAAGCCGTTCGCTGCTATTTAAACCCTTCTTTGATTATCGGAAGTGACAATCATTCACTGAAAACGTTATACTTTAATATAAGTTAATTCTAAATTGTGTATTTGAAAATTTGGGGTTTAAATAAATAAAAGCATTTTAAGGAATATACAATGGTAAGACTGGGGATAATAAACTTAAAAGTAGATTCCATAATGAGGGGCGAAAGAATGCCAGTTGTCAATAATTGACATTTTCTATTGCAAAAAAATACTATTTTTTACAAACTGTATTTATTTTAAAAGTCAAAAATAAACGAAAAATGTTTCCTCCTATCAATGTATTAATAGATATTTTAAGAACATATACAGTAATTTTTGCCTTAGACTAATATATAGATATTTTCCTCTATGGCAATTTTTAGAAAAATATGGAATGAAAAAAAACGAACGTAGATTTTTGAGAAAATCAAAGCTCCTATAAAACCATAATCGATACTTTCTTAACCTCCTACGAGAGAAATGGTACTTATGAAAAGGACATTTGAGTTCACTTGTAGAGATATATCTGTGTCTCTACTGAGATGGTCATCTCTCTAAGGAGAAGTATAACGTTGAGACTTCAAGCTGCCCCTAAAATTTGTATTCTATTGGATGTATTGTTAGAGACTACAGTCTTTCTCGGAAAAGCAAAAATATTGTATATCATACTGATACCGCTATTTCAATCTTGTTATAATATGGTCTTCTTAAACCCCCCTTTTAAACTGTTGGTTATTGTATATCGTATTAGAAACGTCAGGGTCTACTGGAAGATATGTCATACTGTAAGGTCTTCCCAATCAAACCTTTAAATCTTGTTAGTAATTGTATGTGATTATAGAAACATCAGTATCACCAGGAAGAGATGATATATTCTACAGTCTTCTAAAGTCAGACTTTAAATCTTGTTAGTAATTGTATATGGACTTAGAAACATAAATTTCTCGAGGAATACATTATATACTCTGTAGTCTTCCTAAGCCGGCTAAATCTCATTAGTAACTGTATATGGTGTTAGAAACACCAATGTCTCCAAGAAGAGATGATATACTTTATGGTATTCTTAAGCCAGCTTTTAAATTTCGTTGGTAATTACATGTGGTTTTAGAAATGTGAGTGTCTGAAAAAAGAGGTTAAATATTGTATATTCTTCTTACGTTACTAAATAAATAATTTTATTAGTTGTTAATATTGTTACAGGCAAGCAGTTTCACAACTTTAGTTATTTCATTATATTTTAATATTGCTTAGAATTTTAAGCTTTTCATAATTTTGTCTTAAACATTATTGAATTAACTCATGATGTTTTAAAATGAATTTAACATTTAATTTAAAATCTTATTATTTTTGTCAATTAATATTTACTCTGAAATTAATTCACAAAGGAGATTGACAATTTGAAAAAGCCATGAAAAAATTTTACTTTCGTAGTACAAATGAATACAAAAATATATTCTCTTAGTTTTATTAAAGCATTCGCACACATATAAGTAAACAACAGAAGATATATTACGTTTGAATAATGTAGGAGTTTTTGCTAATGCATGTTTTTTTTTTTTTAATAATGGATGAGCTTTTGAATTTAGTATATACTGGAACTTTCTTTTAAAATAAATGATACAACACTGATAACACCACAAAACTATGAACGACTAACACAGAAAATTACAAACATGAGCAAGATTAACTCAAATTTTAATTGTAAATCTTACTTCTGTTCCCCAATTGATAATTTTCATGTTCTATTTTATTGGAATTGATTCAAGCCATATTGCTCATAAATAAGAATGTTTAATTAGAATTCAAACAATATCTAAATAACTTTAATGGTCAATAGAATCACCTCTATAATATAATGATATTTGTACAAGGTACTGACATCAATTGTTGCTCTTACTCATCTTCAATGGAAATAAAATAGTATAAGAGAACATTAAAAACATCATCATGTCTCAAGCTAACAAGTAGAGCAATTTATATGTACGATTCCTTTGTCATTAAGGCTTCCAGATCTCTAACTGATATAAGTATGGGAATTATTTTTCTGCTATTAGTAAGATTATATTCCTCTGCCCCAAAAGAAAAAAAAGTCAAAAACGGATAAATACATATAATTAGCTAAATCACAAGGCGTCTATTCAAACTATCAAATAAAGTTAATAAGGTTGTATTTTGTCACCGACTCATCATATTCACTTAATAAAATTATATGGCTATAAAGCATGCACTTAATATTGACAAATAAAGTTACAATCCCACTGTTACTTGGTCAATAGAGAATCGGACTCCTGGTCCGTCTGTCACAAATTCGAATCCTCTCTATGCCTTTTATCCAAGGACTGAAGAATGAATTTAAAATTTGCTTATTATTTTTCTAAAATCTAAATGGTTGTAGTATTTTCTTTACTGTTCGAGCAAAATGTTTCTCCAATATTCTGCTTGTTCGTGAAATAGGAGTCCCTTCAATTGTAGTCAGTTTTCCATTTTGTTCTTCAGCAAGTAACTTGATTTCTAATAAACCCAATTGTTGTTCAACTTAACCACGTAATTATTTCTATCTTCGCTGTAATATTTTAGAGACATTTTTATATAGTGCTTAGAGGACTAAAGTAAATAATCGTTTCTCTAAAAGTTCACGAGTTAAATATTGAAATCAATATTCTTTTCAATAAAAACAATTACTCGTATAAATCTTAATGCAATATGATTAATGATGTTTAAATCATTTATCTAGTGTATTATTCGAAAATACATTGATTAATAGTTTAAGTTGTAAAGTATAAAAATCATAACTAAATTTTTCCTAACGTGCTCTTCTTACAACTCTTATTAAACTTTAATAATATAATACACTAATTAACGAACTATTTCTTAAAAATTACAAAAAAAAATTTCAATCATTAATCTCTCAATGTAAGGACATGAATAATATCCAGTGAACCATTTCTACAGTCCCTTGCATAACAAACTGCAGTGACACATATTCGGAAGAGCTCACAATTGAGTGATAGCATTTTCATTTCTTTCAGGTGGAGCAATATATTGGAACAAGTCTGAGCGTCGATAGGAGCAGAGGACGTTATTGCAGATGACAGGCCGCTGCCTCCGATTCCATTTGCGAACACAATGAGAGGACATTTCCTCTCGCTCTTCTATTACTTCCTTTTTTTTCGTTTCCCTTTCTCATTACTTTGCTTAATTTTTCCTTCCATAAAACTAGGATTTCTTCCGCATCCAGGGAATTGAGTTACTCAACTTTTGTAGGATGAGTTATATGCGAGGAAGGATACAAGGTGCTGTATTGCTTAAATTCTCATTAAGTTGTTGCTTTTTTTTTGGTACTTTTATAACATAAATGATGGGTTAAGTTATAGGGAAAAATATTAGCTATTAAAATTTAAGTGATTTTAAAACTGTTGTGTGTGCATTTCTGTCTGAAAGTTATCTAAGAAGAAATATAAGATATAATAATCAAATAATAAATATAATGTTTAAAATCGTTATATATAAATTTATTCATTTATCCCTCTACGAATAGTTTTGCACCAGAGGGCTTAACAGGTAGGGAGTTAAGAGTCTAAGCGGGTTCTCAATAATTAAAAAGGTTATTGGGGGATCGAATTCATGAACTGGAGTCGAAGATTCAATCAGTCAACAAACTTTGACAGGGCTGCAATGAGATGCTAAAGCATTTTTTGATAGACCTAAATAAATAAATTACCTAAATAAAAGAATTAAAAATTAACTTTAACATGTAATTTTTCCTTTATTGTAAAATGTCACATCACGGCTTTTTCATAGGACTACGCTCTACTGAGCACTTCTTAGTTTCAATTCTAGCCACCTTTTAATAATGGCAAATTGTTCTATTTTTACGTTTTTCATATACATCAGGTGCAGCAGATGGCCTATGAATTTTTTGGATCTTTTTCACTTACAGTAAGTACTGCCCTTGATCGTGAAATGTCCATAGAACAATACATAGAGTATGTTTATAAATTAATTAAAAACATTTCTTTACTTATGGGATGGCAGTTATATTTTCCGAAAAAAGGGAATTGGTCTTTTGAAACAGTTTTGATCCATTTGATATTTTTGTGAATGAAGTATGAAAATGATTTAATTTTCTAAGCCAATGAAAACTTAAGTTTAAATAAAAAAAAAAAAAAAAACATTTCTTCTAAGCACGAATGTAACTCACTTAATATAATATTGGTAACATTTGCGAAATATTTATTGTTCTAGAGACGCTGTAAAGAGAATTACTGGAGATAAATTGAATAACGCTATTACAACCTTATCGAGTACCTTAAAACTCCCTGTACCTTTGAATTTGATCACATAGATGAGATGTGGGATGCCAGATACAGAATTGCACGTGATACAGCCTTAAGTAGATGATAATAAAAATGGTTGCTGCAAAAAATTTATAGATGAAACCAAGACTGTAAAAGATCAGGGTGCTCAAGTGGAAGACAAGGTTGTGGTGAAGTACCATTAGTCATAATTGTTCACTATTCATGTGCTACCCTTAGGCCTTTCTACTTAACAAATTATTTTCAACGAAGCTGTATTAATATCGATATTTAATTTGTTTGCCATTGCCTATCGATGTCGTCTTCGGATGCGGTTATGAAATGGGTCACTATGACTATCAGCAGACTGGCTACATATAGAGCTCGTACAATGATTACGTACCTGTTTTAGATCATATGATTCTTTCATTGGTGCATTGAGAGCTGAAACCCAGTGATCTTAATCAACTTTTCTATACTTATCCTCTTTTTCTATACTTCCTTTTCTATACTTAGCCTCTTCTCTTAATGTGACAATGAGAAGTTCAATCTAGAGTACAACTTCTAGAATACAAAAATATGTTAATTTCGTCTTGCTTCAGATGATATTACCCTAGATGGCAAGTTATCTTGGGGACTATAATCAACACTATAATGCAAGGCTATATAAGATTTGCCTATTTATAGACTATTCCTGGATGATTAATACTCATCCAAGACAAGCAAAGTAATTGGACCCTTTCACAGTTTAAAATGTTTGGGGCATACTAAGCATCATGTATATACAGAACATTATGTCGCAGATTTGAAGTAGCAACTGATGAAATTCTGAATGACGTAGAGATGTTATCACAACTGGATAAGGTTTAATAACCAGGTAAAAATTTATCACTTCTTATTTAGATTTACAGAAGCATGGGTCTGTGTAGCTGGATATACAGCGGCATACAACCATCTCTTACTT